>RJWJ010032915.1:0-18222 GCA_004363605.1 Indri indri
ATAGCTAGTTGGTGTCAAGGTTGGCATCCAAACCCAGGCCTGTGGCCCCAGGGGACATATGCTTAACCACGGACCCATGCTGTCTCTGGAACCACAGGGTGGTTGCACGGGCCACCTCCTGTTAGAGAATCAGAGTCTGAGGTCCAGGGAGAGAGGGCAACCTGCTCACAGGCACACAGGGAATGAGAATAGAGCCTGGTCACCAGCACCCAGGACCCTGGAGCCACTGGGTCAGCTACTAGCCAGCCTCATCACTCCTCCCTGGGAATGTGACACTCCCATTTGGTTTCTTCTTCCCTACGGCTCAGGAAGTGGAAGGAGGAGGGGGTGTCCAGCTTCTGTGGGAATCGATCTACAGATATCTTTGCAGCATGTCCCCAGCCTGTGGCGGCAAACAGACTCCCCTCCCTCTTCCAGGTATCTGAGTTTGCTGTATCTGCTGTGTAACAGGCAAATGACAGGTTGTTCTTGAGGGACCCCATAACTGGATGGGGGGAGGGGAGATGTTCTAATAAGTAAGGGAACCCAACCATGCAAATTCCCTTGGTAACCAACATACACATATTACACATAGAAATAAGTGAGAATTATTGGCTGGGTGTGGTGGCTCACACCTGTAATCCCAGCACTCTGGGAGGCCGAGGTGGGAGGATCACTTGAGCTCAGGAGTTCAAGACCAGCCTGAGCAAGAGCGAGACCCCCATCTCTACTAAAAATAGAAAAAATTAGCCGGGCATGGAGGTGAGCGCCCGTAGTCCCAGCTATTCAGGAGGCCAAGGCAGAAGGATTACTTGAGCCCAGGAGTTTGAGGTTGCTGTGAGCTAGGCTGACACCATGGCACTCTAGCCTGGGCGACAAAGCAAGACTCTGCCTCAAAAAAAAAAACAAACAAAAAAAGAATTATGTGTTACGGCAATAGCTCTGAACAACAGCTTTAACTGGCTACTGTGGTTTAACAAAACTATAAGATATTTGATATTTTTGGATATAATTTTGATATTTAACAAAATTAAAAGAAAAAATTAAAAGAACCTTTACTAGTAGTAACAATTAGTAAAAAACACTATATGTTACATAGTGCCATAAAGAACTACATGCTGGGCACTACGTGTTTCATAAGTAATTATAATCCTTGCAGTGATTCTATGAGGAAGGTACTTGTTACTTCCATTTTACAGAAAAAACTGAAGCACAGAGAGATGAAGTAACTTGCCTAAAGTCACGCAGCTGGGAAGTGGCAGAGCCTGTAAGCAAACCCAAGCAGTCTGGCTCCAAAATCAGGGCTCTTAACCACCAGGTGATACTGTCTCTGCTCACGTCATTCTTCATTCTTCTATCCTGCCTAACATGTACATGCACTTTCATAAATGCTGTCTAATTTGATTGGCACAATTTGTGAGGCAGACATGCCAAGAACGGTGAACCAGTTATCTCTTGCTGCCTAATGTCCCCTGTTCTTTTGCGAGATGCTCAGGCAGGTGCGACCACAAGAGGAGACCCAGGAGAGGCTCGGGAAAACGAAGTTGATTACACTCGTGGGGCCTAGAAACAGGAAGTGTGACACGCCAGCCAGGGCTACCTGGGGAAGCAGTAGCTAGGTCAGGACAAAGGGGCAGGAAGGAGGAGAGAGCTTAGACCACCCCCTTTGTTGGCATTTTCTCAGGGAAGGCAAGGCAGACAGGGTAAACAGTTTAGGACTGGCTAACTTGAATAATTTCGATGGGCTCTAAACTAGAGGGATGGTCCCTAGTCGCTTGGTACCTGGCCCTGGGATAATTAAGGCAGAGGAATTGCCTCCTGGGTGTGGCTATGGATTGGTTGGTTTGCCATCCGAGGCATGCTCCCCTGCAGAGCTCTTTGCCATCCCTGAGAATGGGCTAACCCGAGGAGGGGCAGTCTCTCCCTAGCCAGAAAGGACTTTAAAGTAGGGGCGGTGGCTCGCACCTGTAATCCTAGCATTCTGGGAGGCCGAGGCGGAGGATCACTTGAGCCCAGGAGTTTGAGGCTGCAGTGAGCTAGGATGACGCCAATGCGCTCTAGGGGTGACAAAGCAAGACTGTCTCAAAAAAAAAAAAAAAAAAAGAAAGGTTTTTAGGATGTCAACACATCATAATATACAGAATATAAAAATATACACAATGCACATCACAAATTATCCCTCCCAAACCAAACAACAAACATGGGTCATCTCACAGTCCCTGTGGGACAGGAAACTGGGGTGCAGCTTACTGGGCCGTCCAGCCCGGGGTCTCACCAGGCGGCAATGCCAGTGTCAGCTGGGACCACAGTCCCCTCTAGATCCAATCGAGCGGGAGCCCTCCCAGCTCACTCAGTGGCAGGATTCAGTTCTTCATGGGCTGTTGGACTGGGGGCCTCAGTTCTTGCCATCTGAACCTCTGCAGAGCAGCTGACAACACAGCAGCTGGCTTCATCAGGGAGCAAGTGGCAGCGAGCGACAGTACCAGCAAGACAGAGGCATGGGCTTTTTTTTTAAAAAAAAGTAATACTTTTTATGGTGGTCAAATATATTACACATAACACAAAATGAACCATCTGAACCATTTTTACATGTACACTTTAAATGCACGCTGCTGTATGTACACACACTGGTGGCATTAGCACATTCATAATGCACAATCATCACAGTGTCCGTTTCTAGAACTTGTCCATTTCCCCAGACAGAAACTCTGCACCCGTTAAGCAATAACTCTCCATTCCCCTCCCCTCCCCAGCCTCTGGTAACCACGGCTCTACTTTCTGCCTCCATGAATTTGGCTGCTCTAAGCACCTCATGTAAGTGCATAATCCAGTATTTGTGTTTTTGTAACTGGCTTATTTCACTTAGAGTAATGTCCTCGGGGTTCATCCATGTTGTAGAATGTGTCAGCATTTACTTCCTTTTTAAGGTCAAATAATATTCCATGTGGTATATACATACACGCACGCTTATATATACCACATGTCGCATATCCATTCATCTGTTCTAGTCCCTGCTTTCAATTCTTCTGGGTATGTGGCCAGAAGCGGAACTGTGGATCATTGGTAATTCTACATGTAGCTTTCAGGAAATCGCCACACTGTTTTGCGCAGCCATTGCACCATTTCACACTCCCACCAGCGGGGCACAAATGCTCCAGCTCTCCACATCTTGCCAACACTTGTTATTTTTTTATAATAACCATCCTAATGGATATGAAGTTGTAGCTCATTGTTACCTCTTTTATAACCTGATCTCAGAAATTACATCGCATCATTTTTTGCTGTATTCTATTTATAAAAAGCAAGTCAATGAGTCCAGACCACACTGAAGGGAGGGGATTACACAAGGACCTTAATACCATGAGGCGGGTCTCACTGGGACTCGTTTTAGACGGCTACCTATCACATATATTATGCTATTATCCTAACAATAAATTGTATTATTTTAACTGTAAGGCAGCATATTATTGGATTTGACATCATTGTGTAGTGGATATGGGCTTTGTGGCCAAAAAGATCTGGGTTCAAATCCTGGATTCTTGTCTTTCCCACTGTGTGACCTTGAGCAAGTTACTTGACTTCTCTGTGGCTTGGTTTTCTCTTCTGCTAAATGGGGAAGGGGAACCTACCTTGAAATATTATTGCAAGAAATAAATGAAGTATGGAACATGACTTCACAGCCTTCAAAAAAACAAATTAAAAAAAAGAAATAAATGAAGTAATGTATCCTGCACATTGTAGGAGCTCGAGAGATGATATCTCATCATCGTCCTCACCATAACCATCATCATCATCACGGCAATAACAAAAGTAGCTGCCTGCGCGGTTTTCCCTGAATGTGTCTTTATAAGCATCACCACGAGGTGGCAGCTGTTATCACACTGGGTATTGACCTCTCCTAGGTACGTTCGGGTGTGTGTGCTGCAAACTCTCAGGGTTATCTTGGGAAAGGACAGCATATTAAAAAATCATCCCACAATCCCTAAATTGGGATTAGCCTATTACTTCATTCTCCTCTGCTGCTCCCTCCCCTCCCCACGGGAGGACACACTCTTCCCCACGTCCTCCTGGCCCGACGGCTCCCGCGGGTCCCTCTGGTCCCAAGTCTTCCGCTTCTCCCTGCTCCAGCCCCACCATGTGCAGCTCAATAAGCTTCCTCAGGCCTCACTGCCTTTGCTTCCATTCTGCGTGTCATTCTAGAAAGTTCTGCTCTTCCTTCTGCTTCCATGTCAGGTCTGACTCACCCTAGAAGCCTCTCCTGACACCCCCACCCAGACTGGTCACCCCCGCTCTCTCCCACCACAGCTCTCGCGTCCGCCTCCTGGGGACTCTGATCTCCTGGTGGGCACGGGGCCTGGCACCCAGAGGGCGTGGGGTTGAGGGTCATTTATAAATAATCGCTGAGCTCCCTCTGTGTGCCAGGTGTTAGCTGCCAGGGCCCTATGGTGATCTTTCTTTGAGTAAAAAAACCCAGAACCCTGAAAAAGAAAGCCCCCACGAAGGGCATCACCAGCCCCTGAACAATCAGGAGAACCTCGTGCCTCTTTTCAATGTTTGACAGGGTTGCCACATAAAATGTAGGATCCCTATAGGACACCCAGTTAAATCTGAATTTCAGATAACCAACAAATAATTTTTAGTGTTAATGTGTCCTATGCAACTTTTAAGACATTAAATAATAAATAATAAATAAGTCAAATAATATGTCCTTAATATTGTGGTTTTTGACCTTCTTGGTGGACCCTCCTTAGAATTTAGGGGTCCGTGGTGTGATTTTTTAGCAACATTTGGTGTGATTTACTGAAAATTGCACCATGGAGGCAAGGGATAGGGGTCTTTCTTTTGTTACCCTTAGACAAGGTTTAAATTCCAGTCAACCTTGACGGTCTCCAATGATGGTGGCTAGTCCAGGACACTCGTCTCTGGCCTTGAAGGTGTGTCCTGGGTGGGCTGCTCATCGCCTGATTTCATGGATGAATTGAGCCAATCATAGGCTCCCTCAGAGGATGCCCACAAACCATCCCAGCCAGGCGGGCCCCACTGATTCTGGACACTCTCCTGGGCCAGCGCAGTGGCAAGAGCACTGGACCTGGAGTCCAAGACACAGATCTGAGTTCTGACGCTGCCACCTGCCAGCTGGGTGACACTCATTCTAAAGTCACTCACTTATCTAGCAATTGCAGTGCATGCAGGTACTGCAGTGTGAATAACGCTAATGAGATTCCTCCTAGCTTAAAGTCCCAGAAGTTTACTTTACATCTTTGAGCCTCCATTTTCTAATCTGTATGGGCCTACAACTTCTTCTCTAAAACCCTTGAAGCCCCACGGGTTCCCTAATTCAGAATTTTTCAGTTTTTAGAAAGGTAATATGGTATTCACATCATGTATTACAGAATAAATAATTATAACATATGACTAACAAAATAAATGACCATTCATATAGGGTGGGATAAATTCCTCCCCTCCCTGAATGTGCTTGCTGTCTTCCCGTTCGATAAGCCTCCCCCAGAAGTGGAGTTTATTTCCCTTCCCCTTGAACCTGGGTTGGGACTGCTTCGACCAATAGAATATGGCAGAAGCGGCTGGGCGCAGTGGCTCATGCCTGTAATCCTAGCACTCTGGGAGGCCGAGGCGGGAGGATTGCTTGAGGTCTGGAGTTCAAGACCAGCCTCAGCAAGAGCGAAACCCCATCTCTACTAAAAAAGAAAAAAAAAAATAGAAATTAGCTGGACAACTAAAAACAGAAAAAATTAGCCAGGCGTGTTGGTACATACCTGTAGTCCCAGCTACTGAGGAGGCTGAGGAAGGAGGATCGCTTGAGCCCAGGAGATTGAGGCTGCTGTGAGCTAGGCTGACGCCACGGCCTCTAGCCTGGGCGACAGAGTGAGACTCTGTCTCAAAAAAAAAAAAAAAAAGAATATGGCAGAAGTGACAATGCACCAGTTCTGGGCCCAGCCTCTAAGAGGACGTGCAGCCTTGCCTTGGTCTCCTGGAGCATGAGTCGTCGCCGTGTGAGACTCCGACTGCACTGCTGGAGAGACCACATGGACAGGGGAAGGGGCTCAGCCGAGCCTGGCCATCCAGACGTCCTCATCGAGGCCCCAGACATGTCCTCAAAGCATATGTGGAGGTCCTGGAACAAATCCCCCACATCCACTGAGGGGCGACTGTCTGTTGTGAAGGTACTGGACTAGGATGTCTTTGCTTTATACCAACCCTTTCATTTCCCATATTCCTGAATTCCTTTAAATGGGTCTCTTTAGTTATAAGTTACGTAAAGCAAATCGAGGTGGGCTATGCATTTTTATGATGGTTTTATTGCGATATAATTCACACGCGGTAAAATTTGTCCTCTTAAAGTGTACAATTCAGCAGTTTTCAGTACAATACGGAGCTTGCAAACATCACCAGTAGCTCCAGAATATTTTCATCGCCCCAAAAAGAAACCCAGGACCCGTTATCAGTCACTCCCCATTTCCTTCTCCCTCAGCCCCTGGCAACCACTCATCTGCTCTCTGTCTCTATGAATCTGCCTCTTCTGGACATTTCCTGTAAATGGAATCATACGACATGTAATGTTTCGTGACAGGCTTCTCTGATTAGCATAATGTTTTTAAGATTCTTCCACGTTGTCGCATGCGTCAGTACTTCATTTCTTTGTGTATGCCTGGAATTTTGTAAACATTTTTATTGTGGCAATGTATTCGTAATGCGAGATTTACCGTTTTAACCGTTTCCAAGTGCGCAGTTCAGTGGCATTGAGCACGTTCACACTGTGTTGCAGCCATCACCACCATCTATCTGCAGAATGTTTTCACCATCCCCTTCTGAAACGCCGCACCCCTTAAACAATAACTCCCCATTTCTCCCTCCCTCAACTCCTGGTAACCACTGTTCCACTTTCTATGTGTTTCTATATGTTTAACTATTCCACACACCTCATGTAAGTGGAGTCGTACGATGAATATTGTATATATTACATGGTTTTTGTGTCTGGCTTCTTTCACTTAGCATGATGTCTTCAAGGTTCGTCCATGTTGTAGCATGTGTCAGGATTTCATTCCTTTTTTAGGCTGAATAATATCCTACCGTTTGGATATGCACATTTTGTTTATCCATTTATCAGTCGCTGGACATTTGGGTTGTTTCCACTTTTTTGGTTGTTACAAATAATGGTGCCATCAACATTCATGCATAAGTTTTCGTGTGGCTATATGTCACCATTTCTCACCATTTTATACCTGGGAGTGAAATTGCTAAGTCATATGGTAACTCTATGTTTACATCTTGAGGATCTGCCAAACGGCTTTCCAATAAGCCTGTATCATTATGCATTTCCACCAACGATGTGCGAGGATTTCAATTTCACATTATCTGTCTTTCTTCCTAATGGGTGTGAAGTGGTACCAGTTTAAGTTTCCCTAATGACTAATGGTGTTGAGTGTCTTTTCAATGTGCTTATTGACCATTTTCTATTGGACTATTCTAACTCCCTGATTGCGTTTTTGTTTTTGTGATATTTTAAGGTTACTTTCCTAGTGGTCGCTCTGAGGATTATAATTAACATCTTAACATAAAACTCTGTGGTTCATATAAGTACTAACTTGACTTTTTTTTTTTTTGAGACAGAATCTTGCTCTGTCACCCAGACTAGAGTGCTGTGGCGTCAGCCTAGCTCACAGCAACCTCAAACAGCGATCCTCCTGCCTCCGCCTCCCAAGTAGCTGGGACTACAGGTATGTGCCACTACACCTGGCTAATTTTTCTATTTTTTGTAGAGATGGGCTCTCCCTCTTGCTTAGGCTGGTCTTGAACTCCTGGCCTCAAGCAATCTTCCTGCCTTGGCCTCCCAGAGTGCTAGGATTATAGGCATGAGCCACCATGCCTGGCGGGGAATCATTACTTTTTATATTTCACGTATGATGCTCAGAGAGGTTAAGTGACTTGCTCAAGGTCACACAGCCAAGAAGTGGCACAGCAGGTACTTGAATACTAGAGCTCCCTGACTCCAGGCACAAATAACTGGCCCAGAAGGTGCTGAGTGGAGTACAAAATGCCAGCGTTTAAGCAATATTTGTTAACCGACTCTCTGCAGTGACAAAACATGCCCTTTCTATTAATACACTGATTGTTTGCCTTCTGGAAAAAGATCAATAGTATTTTCGGGCAGGGTTTAACAGGGGAAGAATTTCCTCCCCCACCCACTCAAGTCCAATCACTCTGCCCATGCAGTGTCCACCCCCCTCCAAATGGCCCAGGTTTGGAATGAGAGGGGCGGGCGGGACAGGGAGGTGAGGAGGGAGGGGCAGGAGGGCAGCGGGGAGAACTTAGTTTCCATGACGCAGGAGAGACTCCCACTCCGCTTCATCGGGTATTTTTGAGATGCTCAGCATCTTCTTTCAACCGCCTGGTGGTTAGGGGAGGCAGCGGAGGGGCCGGGGGCCTGGGCGATGAAGACAGGCAAGGGCCCGCCCTGACATCGCGGAACACAACGCAGGGGGCTTGTACTTGCACAGAGATGCCTGCGGGAGCCAGAGAGCGAACACCCAGCGTGCAGCTCAGCCTTTTGTGCCCCTCTTGGGTGTGGGGCAAGGACCCTGTAAAGGACGCTGGAGGGAGGGCCAGTCCCCGGAAGGCCAAGCAGCCAACGCAGCTACCCTCTTCCCTGCCCCACGTCCCTTCTGAGCATGCCAGAGGGTTCCTTCCGCCAGGGTTTTTCAGTGTCCAGTCCTTGCCTGGCCCTGGGGAGGCACAGAAGAATATTCCCGCTCTTCGTCCTCTGTCGAGGGAGTCACACATGCATCTCACGCCTCCAGTCTGGTCAAACTCGGAAATTGAGGAAGGGACTCGCAGGGTCGAGTCAGGGCACGAGGACATAGTGCGGGGCTATGGGACAGAATCACAGCTCAACTACATGGCCCCAAGCAAAAGATTTCACCTCTGTGAGTCTCCCTTTTTGTCAAACAGGAGTCTAGTAAGACTCACTGTGCAGGGTTCAAGCGGCACCGTGGGGACAGGGCGTCTGTTTCCTAACCAGTCGCCACCACCATTATCACTACTCAGAGCACAGGCTTGGGACAGGAGCCCGGGGGGCCGCAGGGCAGAGAGGAAGGCTGAGAGCCAGGAGGGGGAGTGAGGGGAGGGCTAAGTGAACAGAAGGCCCCTCTCCCGCTCCCCCGCCAGTGGCTGGGGCCAGAGAAAAAAGATTTGGATGAGCGGGGAGGGAGGACAGGCCCGGAGGGAGGGAGACTGGGCTGGCCCGTGTGTGCTGGCCGCTGGGGACACTTCTCTGTCTCCACACTGCCCTCCCACCTCTGCCCAGGCAGGCAGCTTCCTGCTGGGCTGGGAAATTGCTTTGGACTGGAATTTTTCTGCTTGAGGGTGTGTTTTTGGAGCCAGGTTCGCTGTTAAGAATCTCCAGTTACCAACATTCCTGAAACAGACCCAAAGGAGGCCGACCCCGATTGCACAGGCCCCAGTGGGAAGGGGGAGGGGCCGAGGAGATGGCTTCGCCAGGGGCCCTCCTCGGCTCTGGAGCCATCCCCGGGCTTCCTCGGGGGTCACTGAGCCAGGGCCACTGTCTCTCCTCTCCCCGGGTGTGCTCTTGAGGACAACTCAGACAAGAGGAGCTCACATGTGACTGCTCAGCCCAGGAGTGTGCCTGAGTCCTAGAATGCCAGCATCAGGAGGGACCCCAGCGAGCAGCTGCCCCTTCCAGGGGACAAAAAGGCCCACCCAAGGTCAGCACTCTACCATACGTGGGAGTCCCACAGAGCCCCATCTCACCATTGTGTTCTAGCACAGGACAGAGAGTGCCAGCCACCTGCCACTGTCCCTCAGCAAGCTGGCTTGAGGTCCAAAGGGCTTCCTGTGACTGACACTTCACCTTTGGGGAGTTTGCTAGACTTGTGACAATGCCAGCCGCTAGGAAAGGGAATATTACCTTCTCCGTTTCCCCAGTGAAGAAATTGAAGGTCAGAGAGTGACCTCAACAAGGTCACAGCTATAGTTTACTGGGATCCAGGTCACTTCGACTCAGGGACTATGTTCACCCCACTGACTCAGGGAGTCTCCCTGAGGAGTCTCACCGCGCTCTGACCTTAACAGATTTCGCTCCTTTCGAAAGCAGCTCAAATCCCAGCTGGCTCCCGAGAATGTCATTTCTATGCTGCAGGTACACGCGTTCATGTCTTCCCTTGGATTTCGGCTGCCTCCTTGGTGTCTCAGCTGTGCCCAGGTGGATTGATTTGGGTTAAAACTGCGAATTTATGTAACCTCTTGTGATGTCAGGAACAGGGCTCAGGTGCTGTGCTTGCAGATCTGGGTTTGAGTCCTATCTTTGCCTCTTGGTACTGAGTGACTTTGGTTAGGTCAATTTAAAAAGTAATTTTTGGACCAAGTAATAAAAGTACACATTACAAAATTCAAAAGTGTATAAAATGAAAAAATAAATCTTTCTTCCCAGCCTTCCTTGTCTCCCAGTTTCCTCTCCCAGAGGCAACCACTTATCAATTTGTCTTCCACAGATACTGAATGTCTATGCAGGTATTTTGTGCTTATTTGTAAGGTGAAGGATAATGATACTTTGAGGAGTGAGGCCCTCGGGAACATCTAGGCTTCCTTGTGGGCAGTGCTCTCTTAGAAACGAAGCCATCACTAACACCACCCCTCCCAAGAGGCTGATGATACCAGCCCCTCAAACCCCTCAGCTTCTCACCCCTTTAACCTACCCCCAGGGCTTAGATCTCATCATGCAGGAATCCTGGGTCATCCCACCAGGCAAGATTATCTCTGACAGCTGGGGCTGGGTCTCCATAATCCTAGAAATAGGGGTCTGGTGGGGAAGCCAAAACAGAATGGTCAATCCCAGGTATCAACAGCTGGCTTAGGAGCAACACAACAGCTAAACACAATGTGTGAGCCTGGATAGGAAAAAAAGGTTGCTCTAAATGACATTATTGGGACAATTAGCAAACCTTGAGTAGGGACTATAGGGTTAGATAACAAGGTAGGGTTCCCAGATAAAATACAGGGTGCCCAATTATTACCATATGATATTTGAGACATACTTATACTAAAAAGTTATTTGTTGTTTATCTGAAACTCTCATTTAATTGGGTGTTCTGTATTTTATTTCTTAATTTTATGCATGCAGTAGGTTTGCATATTCTGTATTTTAATGGGCTAAATCAAGCAACCCTATAATAATGTTACACAATATAAATCTCCTTAATTTGTTAAGTACTATGGTTTCCAAGAGAATGTCCACTTTCCTAGGAGAAAGTGCTTCCATGGAAGCATCGGGAGGAAAAGGGTCAAAACACCTGTGTATTTTTGCATGGTTCAGCCATAATATTAGTGGTGATAATAAAATTAATACTAAGAAGTGACAAAGCGAATATAGCAAAGTGTTAGCCAATGATGATCCTAGGGCAAGGGTGTACACAAATTTATTGTATCAGTCTTTCAAACTTTCTGCAAGCTGGACGGTTTTTTGAAATGAAATTTGGTGGGGGGTTGGTGGGGGGACAAAAGCTGACTTAGGAAGCCAGGAGACCTCAGTCCAGTCAGCAAAGAGCAGGAGTTGAATAAAAGCCAGAGGGTCGGGCAGCTGCTCCGAGCCGACCTGTCTGCTGCTGGTCTCAGCGTGCCGGGAAGTGCAGGGTGTGGAGGAGCGGGGGTCTGAGCCAGCCCAGGGCTGAGACCTTTTCTTCAGTGATTCCATCACTGGTCCCTAACAGCAGCAGAGCAGAGTCATCTGGTGGTTTTAATGAGCATTTCCTGCTTTCTAACACTGTTTTTGGCCATTGCCTCCGAACCCCTGTTCATGCCTTGTCTATTTTTCTATGTTTGCTTGTGTTTTTCTTAATGATTTGGAAATCCCTTATATATTCTAGATATTAACCCTGTGTCATCTGTGTGTTGAAAATATCTTTGTTCAGTTTATGATTTGGGGTTTTTTTACTCCCTTAATGGTATCTTTTGATGAATTTTCATGTAGTCAGATTTAGCAATCTTTTTTTCTTGAATGGTTTGTGGTTTTTATGTCTTAAGAAATCCTTCCCTGGCCCAGGGCATTACATGGAGATATTATTCTGTATTTTTCTTCTAAACGTCTTAAAGTTTTGCCTTTCCCATTTACATCTGAAATTGATCTTGTTATACTGGGAGGTCGGGACGTATTTTAATTTTTTTCTCCGGATTGTCACCCCCTGTTTGCAGACCTTTTGGGAGAAAGTTTCATGTTAGAGGAAGGGACCAGGGCAGGTTGTGACACAGGGCTCCTGCCACAAGCCGTGGGAGGAGAGGGGGAACTCATATAAGACGTGATCCCGACGCGAAGGCCAATATTGCACCACACACAAAAACAGGAGGTTTCGCCAAGCAAGAGGCGTCCTTCCGTGAGGTCGCGGGGAAGGAGGAGGACTTCAGTGAAGAGCGGAAGAGCCACGCAGAAGCGGGCAGGGCAGCTGCTTCCCAAAGGAGGCCGGGAGCCAGGCTGGGCAAGGACTGGGGTCTGAGCAGAGACCCCTTCCCCCTTCTGCCTGCGCCTGCCCCAGCTTAGCACTGTCTACGCTGCCAGGCACCCCCTGGCTCCGGGCCTGGTAGTCATCGGATGAGAGGGCCGATGGGGAAGGCAGGAGCGGGAGGGGGCTCGTTGCTTCTTGCAGAAGGAAGCCCAGACCTCCCACCGCATGTGGTACAAGAATATGGGCTCTGGGCCACACGGCTTGGGTTAGCATTCAGCACTGGCCCTGCTAGCGGTGTGACCTGGGGGAACTAACTTCATCTCTGCACCTCACTGTAAATGGGATTCTAATGGTGATCTACCCAAGCAAGTTACTGTGAGGCCTAGAGATAATGAGGCAAACAGTTGGTGCTCAATCCATGAACGAAATTTATCATTTGCATGAAGCTGCATAGCTGATGATATATGGACTGCATCCATTTCAGCTACAGGGAACCACCCCTGTGTGCTGTGACTGTCTACTCTTGCGGTCTGGTTAAACATGTTATTGCCCACCCATGGGATGTACTATCATGTAGCCACTGAAAAGAAGGCGGTGCATCTGGAAAAAAAGACGTTATTAATTGGAAGAGGCAAGGTGCAGAACCCGTGCAAAGCAGGATGCTTTAATGCCATATTTAAAATGATATTGCTCAACAGACACACGTGTGCACATGCATGGGCTGGTGTATGCGTGGGTTATTTCCTGTAAGGATCACCGAGAGCTGTTAACGCCAGTTCCTTCTGGGGAAAGTGCCCAGTGGGTAAGGTAAGCTAGTGCTTTTTTTATTTCTTTCTGTGGAATTGATGTTCCCTACCAACACTGGTTCAGGGTGGCTCTGCGGTGGCCCTGGGTCACAGTGCTTTTCACAGATGAGCTCTGCCCCACGCCACCATCTGTGGCAGGCTGCACTGTGATCCCCATTTCACAGATGAGAGAAGGGAGACACTGAGGCGACTTGCTTACAGACACACAACAGGCAAGGAGGGGACAGGGAGGCAAACTCAGGCAGTGGAGGTCCAGGGTCCCTGCTTTCAGCTACTGCACGACACCGCCTCTCAGTGTATTGTTTTTATCTATTTAGAAATTCACAGCAGTTTTCTGTGTTCCAGGCCATTTTTTACTTCTTTATACACTTAAAAAAAAAGACAACGACGAATGGCTTATGATTAATTTGTTCTATTATCTGTGATTCTGATTGTCCATCGGCTGCTTCTGTCACTCTCTGACCGCAGCCTGACTGGAGGCAGAGGTGAGGGAAGAATGTGGCTGTCGGAGTCGGGGGACCCTCATTCTTACTCGAGCTCTGCACAAAGTGCAGCATGACCTTGGCCAGGCCCCTTCCCCTCCCTGGCCTCAGCCTCCATCTGTACGGCTAGGATGGTGCCGGTGCGGGTGACCTCCACCGGCCCTCCTGCACAAGGATTCTCTGGCTCTCTCTGATCTATTTTTGCCGGACACCTCTCCCAGGGGCCTGTGGGCCTGAGCTAATTTTTCTGGCTGGCCCCAATCCAGGTAGCTCAGGTGGAGGGAACCAAGCTAATGAGGCCAAGGTCATGGGCCAGTTAGCATCTCTTGGAGGAAAGTGTGGCTTTGCAGCCGGACTGCGGCTCCCCGACGTCACCGGGCTCAGGTACAGGCAGGCCCCAGGGGGATGACGAGAGCAATGCTGGCTCCTGCAAGTCATCACTTCCCGTAGGAGCCACTCCGGGGCCAGGGCCCAGATACCCTTTGTGACTGCAGAGTGGTGTGTCCTGGACTCACGTCAACACAGGTGGGGTGGGGATCCAGAAAGGACCGAGTGGTTCATCAAGTGCCTGCAAGTAGATCCACACCCGGTCAAGCCAGGAAGATGAGAACTAATTCTGTTTCTTTAAATCTAAAGCAGAGGGCATGTCCACATTCTACCGAGGTGACCCACTATGTGGCTTCCCTGCTTCTGACATCAACCTTCCATTTTTCTTTCTTTCTTTTTTTTTTTTTTTGAGATAGAGTCTTGTTCTGTCACCCAGGGTAGAGTGCAGTGGCGTCATCATAACTCACTGCAACCTCCAAACCTCCAAACCACAATCCTCCTGCCTCAGCCTCCTGAGTAGCTGGGACTACAAGTGCACAACACCACGCCCAGCTGATTTTTCTATTTTTTGTAGAGACAGGGTCTTGCTCTTGCTCAAGCTGGCCTCAAACTCCTGGCCTCAAGTGTTCCTCCTACCTCGGTCTCCCAGAGTGCTGGGATTACAGGCATGAGCCACCGTGTCCGGTCAACCTCCCATCTTTCTATGTGAGTCATCTCCACCACCTGTAATCCGAGATAAGGTGGAGTCGGGCTTCCTCTTTTACATTATTACCTGCCACAAAGGCAGCGGATTGTCTATTTTCTTCTCTGCTACTTGCCTGGTACCTAGACCAGTGCCTGCCATACATACAGTAGGAGCTCAACGAATATCATCTGAGTGAATCAAATCACCATTGTCCCAGAGCAGGGCTGCAGAGAGCATTGGAATGGACATAGCATCACCAATGAGTTCTACTCAGTTGTTTTCAAATATTTCTATTTCAGAGAGTCTGGGGAAGCTTGTTATTTACAGAGAAATTGTGGGAAGGCTCTAGGAAAAAAGAAATAATTCCTTTTATAATGTGCCACCACCCCGTGATTTCAGCATTTTGCAAATTTGAGTTTTCTCATTCCAGATTTTTCAATTCGGTTCAGTGAATGTTTATTATAAATTATTATATAATATATAATTAATTATTAATTGAGGTCGTACTATAAGCCAGGCTTTGGGCTAAACATATAACATGTATTGATTTATTTAATCTTCATGACAACGCTATAAGAGGGACACTACGGCTATTTCTACTTTCCAGATGAGAAAACTGAGGCAGACAGAGACAGGTTAAGTAAGTTGTTCAACCTCATATGGATAGTAAGTTCTGGAGCTAGGAGTCAAGTTCTAAAGCCTGCACTCCTCATCACGACTGATGCTGCTCTCAGGGTGTACTTTGCATGAAGTGCAGAATCTGTCTGCAAGGCACTGGTGATTTAACAATGAATGAGGGCTTCGACAGGTGAGTGGGTAAGCAAACTGGCACATCCACCCGCGAAACACTACTCGGCAGTAAAAAGGAACAAACTCT
Organism: Indri indri; assembly: GCA_004363605.1. Taxonomy (NCBI): domain Eukaryota; kingdom Metazoa; phylum Chordata; class Mammalia; order Primates; family Indriidae; genus Indri; species Indri indri. Next base: position 15,627 of record RJWJ010032915.1, read on the forward strand.
ATTGATGCATGCGGTAACCTACATGACTCTCCAGAGAATTCTGCCAGGTATAAAAAGGCAATCTCGCGAAGCTACATACTGTATTATTCCGTGTATATAACATTCTTAGAAGGATACAGTTATAGAAATGAAGACTAGATTAGCAGTTGCCAGGAGAGAGGGGAGGGGTGGGAGGGAAATGGGTGTGGCTGTGGAAGGGCAACATGGCGGCCTTGCTGTGATAGGAACGCTCTGTATCTTGACAGTGTCAATGCAATTTTCCAGGTTGGAGCAGCATTTGGTCCAATAAAACACAATTAGCAACCTGCAAACCCAAAGAAGAAAACGGGCTGTTGTGTATTAAATCTCTCTGTGTGCTTGCATAGAGAGCATTTAAAGGTTTAATTTGTTTACCACCATTTGAACTTTTTGCAAGATGTTACTCTTGATGGAAACTGAGTAAACGGTACATGGGATTTCTCTGCATTATTTTGTGTAACTGCAAAATTAAAAGTTTAATTAAAAAAAAAATAGTGAGGCATGCCCCTATGCTCAAGGAGCGCATGTCTAGGGAATGAGCCGGAGGGGAACCCCGCCTGGGGGAGACAGGGAGGGCTTCCAACGCAGCGGTGGTTGAGCTGAGTCCTCAAGGCCAGTTTGCAAGACAGAAGTGAGAGAAGGCCAGGACGTCTGAGTCAGGCAGGACCCGAGTGGCCTGCCTGGGTCTTCCTTCCCCCAAATCATCTCCAGGTCCAAGAGATCTCAGGCCATTCATGCCATAGAAAAAAATGCGTAGTGCAGGCTATTTCCCAACTTGTTCATAAAAATTCTAAGTGACAGACAAAATGATGCATTTAAATTTTTCTTAAACCTTCGGTGCCTGCTGCTGCTTATCTGGTCGAAAGCCCAATCAGAGGAGAAAATGAATGAAGATTCCCTTGTCAAACATCACGCCAGAGAGCAAGTGTCTTGTTCAGCCTATCAGGATCATCTTTCACATTCAATTTAGGAAAAAGGCAGATGTTAATGTTTTTCCCGTTAAGAGATAATTTCTTTTTAAAATGTTGGGTTTTTTTCTTGGTATGCCCAGCTCTGTTTTATGCGTAATAACAGCTTAGTGGTAGAAAGGGCGAGAGTTTTGGAGACCGAGATCTCTGCATTTGAATCTCAGTTCCACCACTTACTAGCTACGGTCATGACCTTCAGTCTCCCTGACACTAACAGTACTGAGCGGGCCGACAGTACTGTTAATACATTCACAGGACTGTGGTGGGGACTGATGAGAAAATATTTGCCAAAGAATCAAGTATAATACCTGGCCCATAGTAGGTGTTCAATAAGAGATATTCGTTGTTAATAACAATTCTGATTTATATGAGGGAATAAAGATCTGCACCTTTCACAGGGCTCTGCAAATTGCCCCATGATTTCCAGGAGCTTTGCTCATATCAGCCAAGATAGTCCAGGTTATCCTGCAGTAACAAACAACCCCCAAATCTCAGTGGTTTACAACCACAAAGGCTACATTTGGCTCACACTACAAGTCCATCATGGGTCAGGTGCAGCTCTGCTCCTGTTGTCTTCACTCCTGAACCCAGGATCGTAGAGCAGCCAGTCTCTGGAATGTTCCTGGCTGTCATAGTCTTATATCAGCCTTCAATGCTATGGCTTAGAAATGACGCATATCATTTCCATTCGAAACTCATTGGCCAGAACTGGTTACACATTCCCACCCAACCATAAGGAGCTCAGGATCAATAATCTCACCATGTATCCGGAAAGGGGAAAAACCAGAAATATGTGGCCAACAACCCTAGCGACTACCACAGTGCTTTTGAAAACCGCCTCCCAGATAAGAGCCACGGAGGCTCTGCTAGACGGTGGGAGGAGGGTAGGAGCCAGAGGGGAGCGAGCGGGGCCAAGGGGGGCCCAGTATGCAGGGCCATCCTAAGTCAATGTTCAGGCTGAGGCCAGAGGAACACTGGCGCCTTTCTCATCTGCACCAGGGCCCAAACACAGCCCGGACCACTCTGTCCCGCAGGCACACAAGCCAGTCCTGCTAGAAGGCGGGCGTCACCGGCTTTCAACGTGGATGGTGAAGCTGTGTGGAAGCTGTGTTTTCCTGGCTCTCCAGGTTATGGGTGAAACAGTCACCAAGCAGTATGTCTCTGGCCCCACCCCTCCAGCTCTGCTGGGTCCCAGGACCTGTTCAATTCTTCTCGTAGGTTTTGGAGCCCCCAGGCGAGTGTTTCTGGTATGTTCTCCACTCAGCCCCTTGGCTCCTTCCTGCTGCAGCCACGGGCCCCTCCACGCTCCCACACTGGCCATCTCTTGTTACCGCTGACGTCAAAAGCAGCAGCTCTGCCGGCTTGTCCTCCGAGGCTGCAGACGAGCAGCTCCGACAGCCCGATGTCTGTGCCGGCAGCGCCACCTCCCGTCCCTGCTGAGGCTGTTGGCAACATCCAGTGCTCACAGCACCCCACTGCAGCTTGTCAGAGGATTCAGGACGAGGTGTGGCCCAGGGACACTCGAGTGGGCAACACTGTAGCCTGACAGTTTCCATTCTGACCTGTGCTGGCCTTCTTTCAGATTCTGGAACTCAGGTCTTCCTTGGACC
>RJWJ010032916.1:0-18231 GCA_004363605.1 Indri indri
TCTCACCATGTATGGTGGACATCCATCTTCAAATACCAGTAACGTTACCACAAGCTATATGTTTCCTGGAACCTGTTTAATATTTTTCACACTTTTTGTCCTTAGAGTTTAACCCAGAAGTCAAATACTATGTTGTAGGGTTGTTTGAAATAATTTCTTTGTCTGTGCTTAGGCCACCAACTCAGTACATAGCTGAGTATGGTTGTTTATTTTGCTTTCAATTTTTAGGGATTTTTTTTTTTTCAAATATAATTTTGTTTTACAATTAGGCAAAATATTTTACATGGTGCTAAAGTGCCATTTGTAAAGCCAGACGTATTTTGAGGAAAGTAGATTGTTACTCTGTGTCCTGTACTTTGCGTCCTCCCTCACTGATAGTAAGTTATTCTTTTTAGTTTTTTTGTACTTCTAATTTTAGAATAGGAAAATATTTTCATATATTCGTGTACTCCTGTTGTTTATAAGTAGTAGCATAGTACACATAGTTTTCTTTACTCCCCTTTTCACTCAGCTATAAACCCTGAAGTTTGCTTCGTAGCTGTATATAGAGGTATCCTTATCTTTTTTCAACTGCAAAGTATAAATGAAATACAGTTTATTCCATCAACAACCTGCTAATGAATATTAGTGTTTTCTCTAACATACAATGCTACAACAAAGAGCTTTGTGCATATGTCTTTTAGAATTTTTGCTAAAAGTTTAGAATTTATTTCCTTTTTATAATAAATGAATTTCAAATTTTGTGAAATGCCTCTTTTGCACCATGGAGATTCTTACTGATTTTTTTTCTTAGCTTTAATGGTATGATGGATTATGCAAATGGTTTTTCCAATAGTGAACCACTCTTACAATTTCTAAACTATATCCCTTCTTGCTATAATGATTTTTTTTACTAATGTGCTATTAGTTATGTTTGCTTTTATTTTATTCAGGACTTTTGCGTCTACATTAGTAAGTGAGATTGGTCTGTGGCTTTCTATTTCGGTTCACTCTTCATCAGGTTTGGGGGTAAACATTACACTTACGTTCTAGTTTTAGATTCCATCTATAACCTGACCCCTCACAACCATTCACCAGGCCTCTGCCCTCACTGCTGGACCCATCTATCCAGCTGTCTTCTTAACATCATCCTCCAGATGTGTGACAAGCATTTCAGACTCAGCGCGTCCCAAACCGAGCTTCTGAGATTCTCCCCACCTGTTCCCCTTCAGTCTCAGCATCTGCAGAAATGTCAGCTCCATCATTTTGGCTGCCTGGCCACAGACCTCGGAGCCTCTGTGGACCCTCCTCACATTCTGCAGAGGGTCCTTCGGGACCACCTGGAGAGTCCACCTGCATATGCTCAGAAGACGGTCCCGTCACGACTCTTGTGCTCCCGAATCCCTCTGGCACAGCCACCGTCACCTGTCCCTCGGACACCTGCGCCCTCCTCTCTGCCCCTCCGCTTCCACCCAGACTATTCCCAACAGGCAGCAGCAGGGACCCTGGTTAAACAAACTCGCATGATGCCTCTTTTTAAATGTCAGCTCTCAAGTGGCTTCCCCACGGAGACACTCACTCTCTGCACTGGCCTTCAAGGCCCTGTATGACCTGGTCCCTTGTCACCTCCTGACCTTTCCCTTAATGGCTCTTCTCTGCTCCCTCCCGTGGCCCTGGCCTTCTGGCTGCTGGTCAAACATGTCAACTCCCTGCCCGCAGGGCTCTTTCCTCCGCTCTCCACACTGTGCTCTCCCTCGCACCCTTAAGACGTTTGTCCAGATACCACTGTCTCAGTGAGGTCGTCGTGGACCAGCCCTTCCCTGGCCAGCACCGCCCCCTTTCCCTGCGCTGTGGTTCTGCATGGCATGCACACGCTGGGCCAGCTGGGGCTGCGTTTCCCGGTGCATGCTGTCTCGGCTCCGCGGAAGCAGGGGCGTCTGTGCCGTTCCCCGCAGCTTTCCTGGCACCGAGGAGAACGTTCAGCTGACAGCAGCATTCAGTAAATATCCATGGAACCCGCTTTCCAAAAATTAAACCACCTTGGTCATTACCTCATTTATAATTATTGCTGAATTAGGTGTATCGATATTTTATGGTAGATTTATTTCTATATTTATGCGTGAAATTAACCTGTAAAAATCTCTTCTTATATATGGTTTGTGGCTTCTTTTGTTGTCAAAAAAATTTGAGAAGTATTTCCTCTTTATCTACTCATCTTGAACATTTTGCACAAGATTGAAATTGAGAGTAAAAATTAAAAGTGAAACACTTGGGCCTGGTGTTTTTACCATGGAAAGATTTTTAAGGGTATAATGTAAACCTTTCTCTTTTATTCATCCGTAGTTTAGTAAATATATTTTTCTACAGTTGTGGGTTTTTTTTAAAATTAAGGTTTTATGTTTATCGACATACACATATGACTATTTAGATTAAAATGAATTAAAATTAAGTTGCATAAAGAATTCAGCTCCTCAGTCACAGGCAGCACAGTTCAAGAGCCATCTAGCCACACGTGGTTAAAGCTACCACACTGGAGACCACGGACGTAGATGTCTCCTTCGTTCCAGAAAGCTCTAGTGGACAGCACTGGTTTACAACGTTCTCCCCTGGCATCTTCACAGCTGCCTCCTTTTGACCCACCGTGTCTTGGCACCCACATCTCAGCCTGAGCCAGACTTCCCGATGACTCGGTTTGAAGTAGCCCCTGACACCACACATGATGACATCACTTTTTAAAACTTTCTTTATAGCCTCCTTACTTTATTTCTTATTTCTCTGTCTCCCTCTTTCTTGACATTGACGTCCATAAGAGCAGGGGCCTTTCCGACTTGCCCACCCCCGAATCCCTGGAGGGTGGAAGAGTCCTGCCAGCAGAGCAGGTGTCGGAAATCACGTGTACAATGAATAGAGCAGACCGAGTGACTGGGAAGCTCCAGCAATGACCAGCTGAGACCTACAGCTTAAAGAAAGGGAATAAAATTGTACATAATATTACGGTATGTTTTCAATCTCTAATGTGCCCTTGTTTTGTTTTCACTTGTGCCTTCCCATTCTCTTATTTTTGTCTTATTTGTCAGCCTCACCAGAGATTTGCTTATTTCATCAGTTTTTCTTCAAAAACATAATTTTGATTTTATTGCTGATTTCTATTGTATATTTGCTTTCTCTGTCATTAACATTTGCTCTTCATTATTTCCTTCTTCTGCCCTCTATGAGTTTATTCTGTCGATCAGGAGCTAACTTCTTTTTTTTTTTTTTTTAACTTAGCTCAGTAATGTAAAGTCTTTTTAAATACAAACAAAAATATTTAAATCTCCTTTGACGTAATGCTTCACTGGATACTATAAGTTTAGATATGTTGCATTTTCATTTTTACTAAATTTTAAGTATTTTAAAAATTTCCACGTCTTTTTTCATCTATGAGGTAAGTAGAAGAAAGTTGTTTGGAAGGCGGGGGTATTATTAGTATAATTTCAAAACGTTTGAAGTTGCTTTTAATTTTCCTACAACTTGGTGAAAATGAGAATCTTTTCTGAATGAATTACAGACTCTTTGGAGTTCTTTGGGACTTGCTTTAAAACCTGATACATGGTCCGTTTCAATACATATACATATATGTACGTTCCATGTACGCTTGAGGAGAGCGCTTATTCCATAGTTACTGGGCAGAGTGTTCCATTTGTCCCTTAGACATTTAGCTGGGAATGCGTTGCGACTGCTCACCCGGAAGTGAGCTGGGCTGGCCCCGGCAGGGAGGAAACAGCGGCAGGAGGAAGTCGCTTCTCTCCAGCCTCGCAGCCTTGCGGTCTTCCTCCAGCGCCACCCAGCGCACAGCCTGAGGGGGAGCAGCTGGCCAGGGAGCAGCCAAGTCTCAGAGCCCCCCCCCCCCAGTATTGCAAAGATGAGGGAGGGGGGTTAAAGCCAAGACACAATGTCCCAATAACTCTCACACAAGCCCTGAAATGAAGATTGTGATTAGCTTATTTATGTGCATCTGAGTTTCCAAAATATCGCTACGGGTAGCATCGAGCCACGATAAATCCACAGTGGTGGGGCCAAAATCTCTAATCTGGATTCGTTACAACAGTATCTGAAGGAGATGATGGAGCAGTGATTCAACAATTCTTTTGAAAAGGTTTGCCTTTTCCATGTCTTTTCTTTTCAAGTGTCTCCGTGAGCCTACAACCATTTGAAATACAGTCATGCCTTGCTTAAAGGGGGTGCATTCAGAGAAATGCGGCATTAGGCAATGTCATCATTGTGCAGACATCAAAAACTGCACTTACACAAACCTGACGGTGTAGCCCCCTACACACTGAGGTTGTGCGGGATGGCCTGTTGCTCCCAGGCAACACCGCTGTGCAGCAGAGTCCTGTACCAAATCCTGTAGGCAGGTGTGACGCCGTGGTAAGTATTTGTGTATCTAAGCATGTCTAAACGTAGAAAGGTACAAGAATAGATAGAATAGGAATTTTTCAGCTCCATTATAATCTTACGGGACCACAGTCACATACGTGGTCCGTCATTGACTGAAACATCATTATGCACTACAGGACCGTGACTCTTACTCCACAGGATGGCAGAGACCAACCAGCTGGTTTAGATTTGCATGCATGGTCCACGCCTTCCAGGCCACATGGTGTTTCCTGGATCTCATTGATGTCACTGACCTCCGTCACTCATGGCTGATGGATGGAGCCATCGCCAACTGTTGTGCACTACAATAGGCGTGTTTCAGTTTCACTGTGGCGCACTGTGCTAGGCACAAGGAGCTGCACAGACAAAGCACAGCCTGTGTTTAGGGGACTCGCAATCCAACAAACAAGGCGAGACATGCTCAACGTTGACTATAATAGAGTTGCTTCCACCATTATTTTCAAGGTACCATCACACTTCATGTGGCTTTGGCCCAGACTCTCCATGTTCCCGAGCTTTCCTCCTGTCTCTACAGTCAGCTGGTCACCAGAGGTAGCTTATTTTCACTGTAGCATCCTCAGGAAGCCCCTGTCTCTCTATTGCCACTCACCCATTCAGAGGGCCTCATCCCCCAGCCCTGGTTCTGTCTTTATTTTCAGGGTCTTGCTCATCAGCACCCCCCTCACACTACTTCCTGGTACCTTTAGCATGATTCAAACTTTCGTCATGTTCCCTCTCCCAACAGAAAGCCTCGGGGGCGTTCCCCTCACCTAGTGTTTGCCCCCGACCCCGTCCACCCTCCCACTAGCATAGCCAGAGAAGACGAAAATGCTGATTATTAATTTAGACATCCTTTGGATTAAAGTACTTTTAGGAAATTAGTCCCATGGGACCCTTGCATTCAAGATGGACTTATCCTGATTACCTTATCCAATGTTATGATTTTGACTTATAGAATGGTTAGTAAATGAAAGAGCTTATTTTTTCATCCTCTGAAAAAAATGTATAGTCATTATTATTAACAATTTATAAGGTAAGTACCCATATATTTGAGAAATGCTCCCTTGGAAATTTTATATCCTTTCCAAGAACACTAGCATAATTTTCAGGGTCCAGTGCAAAATAAAAATTCAAGACCTCTTGTTCAAAAATTATTAAGAATTTCAAGATGTCAATAACAGAGCATCAGGATTCCTGAGTTTGGGGCCTTGGGCAACTGCACGATTCGTATGCCCAGGAAGCCAGTCCTGATCCTTCTGTTATATGTTTTGACTTTATTCCCTGGGGGATGCCAGGAAGTACTGAGTTAAGTGTAACGTCTAAGCATAATAAGCCACATTACCTGGGGCTCCTGGTGTCTCTGAAAGACGCAGACAGCCCTCTTGGTTAAGGCACAGCCTGAGAACAAGATTATGTGCATATAATCTTGATGCCACACTTCCCACGAGGTTACTTAATTTCTCTGTGTCTCAGGTTTCTCATCTGTAAAATTGGGATAATAAGTGTACCCACATCATGGGGTTCTTATAAGATTTAATGAAATAATCCAGGTCAAGTGCTTACCATAGTGCCTGACATGTAGACTGCTCTATTAAAGTTTGGGCTATTAAAATTATCTCTTTCTTTGAAAACGTTTCTGATTTCATTTTTTATTCTTAGTTAAATTATTTCAATATGTGGCTACACTTTATTAAAAGGCATGGAAGCATGAATTACAAAGGAAAACTGTACAAATTACAAGTAACACAAGTTCTGCTTAGGGCAGTAAGATTGGGGCATAAACAAAAGGAAGCATGAAAACCTTGGTGCCAAGCCTAAATGGGTTAATCGTTGGTCGATTTGATTATTCATTCACTTTTGCCTGCTAATTTCCAAGGACTTGGAAAGGCACAGATGAACAGATTAAATCCCAGCTCTTATAACACAGTGTGATGCAGGACCACGGGAAAGTGAGCAATGCAGTTTAGGATGCCCCAAGGAAAGAAACTTGGCTTCGTCCTGGATGAGGGTGTGGTGGAGAGAATTTAGGAAGCTTTCCAGAGAAGCTGATGGTTATGTCACCTCTAAAAAGAAGAATAGGTGTTTCCCAAGGCAGGTTCATTCAGGGGAAAAGTATATTCAAAAGGCTGATGATGCGAAAGAAAAAGGTATATCCAGGATATACCAGAAATTTGGGCGCAGGAGGGGTGGGGGCAAGGAGGTGAGACACAAAACTGTCAGCTCTGTGGTTGCCAGACCTGAGGAACGGCTTCACCCGCCACGCTGAGGAATCTGTCTGCCGTCCGCTCTCCACGTGGACCCTGGAGGGTTTGGTGCGAGGGGCCCGGGTGCAGGGCGGGCAGTGAGACACCGTAGAGCCCTAGTGAACCGACTGCTTAGGAGGCGGTTGTCCTTGTCTAGCAGGGCCACGGCACCCTGGGACCTCGTCCATTGACGGTGACCCTGCTTCCTGCTCTATCCAGCTGACCCCAGAGCAGACGCTTGCTCTGAACCAAGCCAGCGTGAGAGGAAGTGCTGCTGTTTGGTTGGTTTGGTTTACTTTTTGTAATAAAGGAGACACTAATTGTGCTGGATGCAGTACCAAACAGAATTTTGAGTTAAAATGGTCCTTTTAATGGCTGTTACCTTAACATGACAATTAAATTAGAGAATCTGTTAGTAGACTGTACATGGTATTTTCGTCTTTGATCATAGAAATTGAATAGGAAATCTGGCCTGAAATAGTAAGAATGTATATATTGCTTGACACGTATTTGCACTGGAGACAAGTAAGTTTTTTTTTTCATCAACTATTTGACTCTAAATGTACATGAAACATTTCTGCTTCAAAAAATTAATTTGTGGGCTGGGCGCGGTGGCTCATGCCTGTAATCCTAGCACTCTGGGAGGCCGAGGTGGGTGGATTGTTTGAGCTCAGGAGTTCGAAACCAGCCTGAGCAAGAGTGAGACCCCGTTTCTACTAAAAAAATAGAAAGAAATTAATCGGACAACTAAAAATATATAGAAAAAATTAGCCGGGCATGGTGGCGCATGCCTGTAGTCCCAGCTACTCGGGAGGCTGAGGCAGGAGGATCGCTTGAGCCCAGGAGTTTGAGGTTGCTGTGAGATAGGCTGACACCACGGCACTCACTCTAGCCAGGGCAAAAGAGTAAGACTCTGTCTCAAAAAAAAAAAAAAATTAATTTGTAAAAAAAAAAATGGAACAAATGCATCTATCCTTGCCAATGATAGATGATTTCTGCTGTGCGTTTCTATTCTTGCTGTCAGCTCCCTGAGCACTTGCACACTGGCTTTGGGCCCCATCAATTCAGTGCTCAGTGGACAATTTGATATAAACCTGCCTTTGGAATGGTTTCCAGTCTACTTCGTGGTGATCTGTGTTGGAGGGATTTTATCAGATACTGCTCTCAGGATAAGGCAAAACATCGCCCACCAGGCAGAGAGCAGCTTGTGGGGAAGGTAGGTACATGTAACAGGTGATCCTGTGGTTGGTATCTGAGAGCAGATGATAGGGAGTTGTGGGTGAATTATGGGAACTGAGTTCTTTCCCTGTGATCACCAAAGCGCCCTGGCAAAGTCTGCAGTACTGAGCCCTTGCTAATGTCAGGTTTTGTCCTCCTCGGAAGTCACAGATTAGTAGGCAATTGCTGTTTCCTATCAGATCAATTTGGAGATTAGTTGGGAAAAGTCTGTTTTGTGGTGGTTTCACACTGGTCGTGCCAAATGCCTGTGGAATTAAATAGCTGCCCATATATCTGTCTATCTATATGCACAAGAGATAAGGATCCCACATGTATAAACACACACCCAGTTTTCAATTGTCTTTAACAGAGTTGTGGCGTAGCTAACACAAGTTATTTATGTTTGCGTTTAGATTACATCAGACAAACCTCGTTTATGGAGAGGCAAAAGCCTGCATTTGGAAGCCAACACCTAGATTTGATCACTTGCTTTACCGCTTCCCAGCTTTGTGATCTAAACGTCTTTGTGGTACGATTTCTTCATCTGTAAAACAGAGATAATGGTATTTCTCTATTGTATATGGTGCTTCGAAGGTTAAAAGTCATTAAGCAGAAAGTTTTAATTCTAATGAAGCCTAATTTATCATACTTTTCTTTTGTTCTGTGCTTTGGTGTTCTATCTATGAAATTTTTGCTTTACCCAAGGTAGATTTTTCTCCCATTTTATTGCAGAATTGTGCAGTTTTAGGTTTTAAATCTATAATTCATTTGAAATTGATTTCTACATGTGGTGAAAGGTAAGAATTTAGGGTTTCATTTTGTTTTGTTTCATGAAGCTGGCCATTTTTCTGGCATCACTTATTGAAAATACTATCATTTCTCAATTAATTGCTTAATTTTTGTTGCAAAACAATTGATGGTATATTCTGTTTCATTGATCTCTTTGTTCTTCTAATTCCACATTGTCTAGACTACTGTAGCTTTACAGTAAGTCTTGAAATCTTGTAATGTGAGTCATACAACTTGGTTCTTTAAAAACATTGTTAAGAAAATGAAAAATAACAAGGAATGAACTAGGAGAAAATATTTTCAAAGCACACATATGGTAAAGAACTTGTAACCAGATTACACAAAGAACTCTTAGAATTCAGTAAGACAAACAGCTCAATTAAAAATGGGGAAAAGATTTGTATAGAAAAATAGATGCTGATGGTGAAAAAACATTTGAGATGCTCAATATGATTAGACCTTAGGGCAATGCAAAACAATAACATAAAATGAGATACCTCTGCACACATACCTGAACACTTAAGAAGACTGACAATACCAAGCGCTGTCAGATATAAGGCAACTGAAACTTTCATGTATTGTAGGTAGGAACATGTTCATATTTCTAGAAGATAAATGTTTTGCTTCCTTTTAACGCCTGGGAGAATTCTGTTTCGAAGCCATCTGAGTCTAGAATTTTCTTATAGATTCAATGTCTTCACAAATGTTGCGCCATTCATATTTCCTATTTATTCTCGTTAATTTTTGATCTGTTTTGTTTATTTATGCTTTTGTATTATAGTTACTTGTCTGTTTTATCTATTTAATAAATTTTCAAGTTTACTGGAATAACATTTTCATAATAGTGTCTTATTTTATTTTTAACATCATAGGAATTGTAATGGTATCCAACTTTTCATTCTTGATGATAGAAACTTGTGCCTTATCTCTTTTTAATAATCGAAATTTTCATATGGCTATTAATCCTATTTTTTTAAATACCAAATTTTGGCTTGGTTGATTCTCTCTGTATTTGTTTTCTAATTAGTTTGTTCCTGATATTATCTATTTTATTTCCTTCCTTTTCCTTTAATTGGATTTATTTTGCAGAGTTTTTTTCCTAACTTCATGATATTTTTTCTCAGATTGTTAATTTTTAGCTTATAACTCTATCTTTTAAATGAATGCTTTTATATCGCTTTATCTGAATGCAGTAAGTTTTATAATAGTGTTCCTTTATTGTCAAATTAAATGTTTTCTAATTCATGTCATTATTCTTTCCTTAATTAAAAATGTATTGCTTAAATTTTGAACATTTAAGGATTTTCTAGTTGTCTTTTTGTTGTTGATATGTTGCCTAAACTCACTGTGGTCTGTATGACTGCACTCTGAAATTTGTTAAATCTTGCTTTATGACTCAGCATATGGTCGATTTTTCAGAAAGTCCCATGTACCCTTGAAAATAATTTGCATTCTGTATGTGCTGGGTATGGTACTGTACATACTTTAATTTGGTCATGGTTGATAATCATTTGTTTATGTATTATCTATTTTTAGCTGAATTTTATCTTTTTTTCTGTTAGTTTCTAAAAGACATACAGCTGACCCTTGAACAATATGGGGTTAAGGACACCAACCTCCCTGAGCTGTTGAAAATCCCCATAGAACTTTGACTCTCCCAAACCTAACTACTAATAGCCTACCGTGGACCAGATGCCTCACCGATGACATAAACAGTCAGTTAACACATATCTTGTATGTTATAGGTATTATGTACTGTGTTCTTACGGTAAGGTAAGCTAGCAAAGAGAAAATGTTGTTACGAAAATCATAGGAAGAGAAAATATATTTACTATCCATTAAGCAGACATGGATCTTCATAAAGGTCTGTGTCCTCACTGTCTTCACACCGAGTAGGCTGAGGAAGAGGAGGAGGAAGAGGGCTGGGTCCTGCCGTCTCAGACGTGGCAGAGGCCGGAGAGGTGGAAGAAATGGAAGGTGAGGCCGGCGGGCAGGCACACTCAGCGTGACTTCATGGAAACACACGGCAATTTCTGTCTGCGCTTTTTGCCTTTTCATTTCTTCAGATACGTTTTGATGCACGCCCACCACCACCCGAGCAAAAAAAAAAAAAAAGTTTTTATGTGGCACCATTCCTCCTTGCACCATTTGCTTTAGTTCCAGCGCAGGTATCATGAAGGGTCCACGTCATAAAAGAAGCTGAAAGCAGCGTCGAGTAATCGGAGAGCTTCCACCGGCTTCCCTCACGTCGATTTGCTTTCTGGCTTCTGCGTCTTCTTCCTCCTCACCCAGCACTGATTTTGGAGCACTCGTCTCCACTAAGTTGTCTTTTTTTAATCTTCCAGTGTGGCGTCTACTAGCGCTTGAATTTCTCCAAGACCCGTATCTCGAAGCCCTTCAGCCCCTGCCTTTCTGCACACGCACACGATCCGCTTGCTCGGCCCTGTCACAGACCCTGTGAAGTCGTGCACACATCCGGACACAGTTTTCTCTAGCAGGAGTGTATTGTCTGGGACTTGGGGGCCTTCACAGGTGTTTCTGTAACAGCAATGGCATCTCGAATGGCGGTGTCCTTCCAGACGGTCATGATGTTCTCTCTATTATAATGTTCTCTCTATTAGAGTTCTCTCTGCCATAGCGTTGCCAATTCTTTCTACAGAGTACATTGTGTGATGAGCCTTAGAGGTCCTTTTGAGTCTGATCTAGAGGCTGAATTAGAGACGTTTTGTCTGGGGGCAAGTAGACCACTTGGACCCCTCCGGTGTTGAACATATGGGGTCTGAGTGGCCAGGGGCATTGTCCAATGTCAAAAGAACTTTAAATGGCAACCCCTTACTGGCAAGGTACTCCTGACTTCACGGACAAAGAACTGATGGACCGATTCAGAAAAAGAGTTCTTGTCCAAGCCTTCTCGTTCAGTCGAAACACTGGCAGCTGGCGCTTATCTTTTCCCTCCAAGTCTCGGGGATGAGCAGCTTCGTATATAAAGGCAGTCCTGCTCGTCAATCCAGCTGCATTTCCGTGATTTTCTTAATGGTGTCTGGGACCTTGGTCAGCAGAAGCTGCTTCTTCTGTTATCTTGACATTTTTTTAAGCCAAGCGATTTTCTAAAATTATTAAACCATCTTTTGCTGGCATTCAATTCTCCAGCTTTAGATCCTTCACCTTCCTTTTGCTGTAAGTCGTCGTATAGTGACATCACTTTTTCTTACAGCAATCCTGCCCCCACATAAAAGCTGCCAGACCATTAAACAAATTCTCAGAAAAGAACTATATCTACTGGAGTAGTCGCAGCAATGGCTTCACAAATTTCGTTTTCTTTTTTTGCAGTTGCCCTTAGGTTGGATTCGTTATCTTGAAATGGTGGACAGCCGCAGCTGCAGACCTCAATCTATGGTACATAGCAAGCAATTCAGCTTTTTCCTGTGGTGTCATGATGTTTCCCTGCTTCTTTGGAGCACTTCCAGCATCATAGTGACACTTTGTGTGGGTCCCATGGTGTTATTCGTGGTTATGGTGTTGCACTAAACACAATGAAAAATATGCAGGAACTACAAGAGATCACTTTTTACTGCGATACCCAATTTACTGGAGAGAGGAACTGCTCACACGGAGATGATTAGTGTCTCATGGTGTTTTAAGCAGATACTTATAACACTTGAGCTCACTGAAATAGCAACAGGAAGTAACTGCAAATATGTTATAGTAGTACAGTATGCACTACAGTTAATTTTATGCAGTTACGATTTAATACTGCATCTTTACATTTAGGTACATTTCTCTTGTCTGCAAATGGTGCCATGTATAGTTACTGTTTGTATGCATAAGTTTTGATAAATTTTAATTTTTCATCATAGATTCATATATATTTTTGATAGTAAATGCTAAAATTAGTATCTACAAATATTTTATGCATCTGTGACATACCTAAATTTTCTTAATTTTTTGGTATTTTTAGGCTATGTGGTTTTTCCGCAAATTTTTTTAAATTGTTGCATATCTCCAAAAATGTTTCCAATATATTATTGAAAACATTTGTGTGTAAGTGGCCCTGCTCAGTTCAAACCTGTGTTGTTCAAGGGTCAACTGTATATTAAAATCTCTTACTATATTGCTTGATTTGTCTGTTGCTTCTTCTACGTCAGTTAACTTTGGTTTATATACTTTGAGGCTATGCAATTAGATGCATAAGTGTTTGGAATTTTTATATGTTTTTATTTGGTAAACATTTTTTAAATCATTTTATGTGTACTATCTGAGTAATGCTGCTTGCCTTAAAGTCTACGTTATCTGACAGACCCCTGTCTTTTGATTAGTGTTTTTGAAGCAATGTGTCCTTGGATATTATTTTTCCCTAGTCTGGCAATCTTTGCTTTTAATTGTAGTTTTTAGTCAATTCACATTTAATTCAGTTATTGCTAAATGCATAGTAAAGCCTGTTATTTTAATATTTGTCCTCTAATCTCTCTATTCTGTTAACTCTCGCTACGCCCTTTATTCTGTTCTCCCTTCCTCCCGCTCCTTTTGATCAAGTACTATTTTATTATTTTGTTTCCCCCTCATTAGCTTGTCAGTTCTGTATGTTTTTAAAATGGCTTTAGTGTTTGTTTCCTAGAGATTAAAACATGAATCATTAGAGTCTGAAATCGCTTAGTACTTTTACACTACTTACCAGGAAATCACAGAGCAAGACTCTCAGAGCCCTCGAATTGCATTCCCCTTCCTGCTACCTCTAGTACTATTCTTGAGAATTGTATTGTTTAAATATAGTTTAATTTCCATAGGGCATTGTTATATTAATTTATATATTCACCAATAATTTATAAACATTACCATTTCTTTACACTCCCTTTTCTCCTGCATTTGTGTATCTCCATCCAGGGTCATTTTACTTCTTCCTAAATAACTCTCTTCAATGTTCTGTTTAGTGTGAGTCTGCGTCTGCTGTAACTAACTCTTTTCAGTTTTGTTTTCTGAAAATGTCTTTTTTAACCTTCAGTTTTGAAGGTTATGGCTGATGAGGAGAAAATTCTAGGCAGGTAGTTATTTTCTTTATCCTCAAATATATTCTATTGTCTTCCGGCTTCTTTAGTCTTTGTTGAGAAACGCTGTTTTTGTCTTATTGCTGCTTCTCTGTAGGTAACATGTTTTCCCACTGTGAGCTTATTTTAAGATGTTCTATTAGTTATAATATTTCAATAGCCTTATTGTGATGTGCCTAGCAGTGGCTTTGTTTGTATTTACCATTATTTGTGCACTTAGTAATTCTTGAATCTTTGACTTAATGCCTTTCGTTAGTTTTAGAATACTCTTGGTCAATATTTTTCAAGTAGTTATTATACCACATTCTTTCTTCTATTTTCTGGTCCTCAGTTGCATATGTGTTCATTCATGTGTCCTATATTTCTTTCATGCTTTTTCTTTGGATTATCCCTTTTGAGATCTATCATGCTTCAATGTGTATTTTTTTTCTGAATTACCTTCCAGTTAACTAACTGTCTGCTTAAGTATTTCTAAAGTGCTGTTAAATCCATTCCTTGAGTCCATTATTTTGCATATTGTATTTTGCATTTCTAGAATTTCAAAAGTAACTTTTTGTAGTTTTCACTTCTCCATGTTGTTATTAATTCCTTGATCATATTAGTCACATTTATTTTTAGTTGTATATGTAACAACTTGGAAATTTTCATCTCCTATATCTGGCTAGCATTCTGTTTTCTGATTTATTTTCTATTTATTTTTTGTCTACTGTTGTCTGTTTTGTAAGCCTCAGAATTTTAGGCTTCATACTTGGCGTTGTGTTTGAAGACCCTAGAGATGAGTCCAAGATCTAAATACTGTCATTGTCATCTAGAGAAAATTGCTTTTGCTTCTTTAGACAGCTAGGTAAAGGTTTGATCATCCTAATGATGATTTCAAATACATGTTTTATATGTGTTCATCTTTGTAAGTTAATCTCAGCGTGGTTCATCCATGAGCTAGCTGGCTCTTGCTGGAAATGTTATTCCCCTGTTTGGTTACCTTTTATTGTGCTAAATTCTCAGCTCACTTACTTCTCAAGCTTTTTCCTAATATATTTAAAGATATAAATTTTCTCTATATTATACCATCTGCGCACTAATATTTCCTAAACATTTTATGATATTCCATATGATTTCTTCTTTCAGTCTCATTTTTTAAAGATAGGTTTACTCTCTTCAAATACATGGAGTTTTTTGGTTATCTTTGTCACTGACCTTTAAACTAATTTTATTATAATTACAACATGTACTTTAAGTAATAACAATCTTTTAAAATTTTTTGAGAATTTCTTTAATGGTCTGGCACATGGTCAATTTTTTAAATTATCCTTATATTCTTGAAAGGAACATGAGTTCTCCAATTTTGGGGTGCAATATATCCTTTAGGTCAATTAGCTATCTGTGTTGTTCAAGTCTTCTATATATTCAATATATTTCAGCATTTACTGGTAGATGTTCAACACTATTAATGATCAAGGAAATAATCATGTGTATAATGAAGTACTGTTTTAGCCTCATCCCATATGAAATTATGAAAGTCTGACTAGGGTGTGGCTCCATAGAATCTCTTTCTGCACTAATGGCCACATAAATTCGTGGAACCACTTTGGAAAACAATTCCTCATTAACTTATAGAGTTAAATATTCATATATGTGTTCACCCACAATTTTACTTTTGGATATCATTGAGCAAAATTTTCACACAAGAAGGTTCGTAGCAGTACTATTTATAGAAACTCCAAAAACAATCCAAATGCTTATCAACAGGGGAGTGCACGAACAAACTCCGGTATGTTTACATAACGAAATGTAAACCAACTGGAGAGACATGCTATAATATGAATAAAGCTTAGCTATATACAATTAAATTTAAAAATAAGTCCAGGAGATTATTTACAACATCATACCATTTTTATAAAGTTAAAAAATGTAAATACAAAATATGACTTTAAGGAACACGTAGGATGCAATAAAGCCATATAAAAAGGAAATCACAGGAACAATGGCCCTGGGTGGTGGGAGAGCAGGCAGACAGGGAGTGCAGAAGCCGCTTCCTGCTCACACAGGTTCCCACAGCCGCGGTGCCAACGCACAGCTACCCTGGGCCTGGGAAACACCGACTGCATTTGCTTCTCCTGCTTCAGGGTGGAAACAGCCTCCCCCAGTTTCTGCGTGAGCTCAGCTGCTTTTCTCCCGCTGCTAACCTGTGTCCGCCGCCATGTTCGCAGCCAATGCTCTGCACTAAAATTGCATCCTCAGAAAGGCCTAGGAAAGGTTTTACTTTCTGGATTAGACATTTTCCACACAAAAGATAGAAAAAGATATGTCGGAAAAATTCTAACCAAAAGAAAACTTGTGCAGAAAAATGGGCCTTAAATAATAAATAACTATTGGGCATCAAGAGTCACTACACAGTTATAAAATGTTCAAGTACCAGGATGACATAAGAATTTTAAACATGTCTACACCTAGTGTAATACTCTCGAAATATGAAAGGCAGGTATTGATAGAATTCCAGAGAGATTTGAAAAATCATCAATGACGTTAGCTTTGAAATATTTCTCTTCATTATAAACATGTCAAGAAGACAAAAAAATCAGCAAGAATATTGAAGATAAAACAACTCAATTGAATTTATATCCAATATTCACAGAACATACATTATTCTCAAGTACTAAACAAGTACTATAAAATTTCATCAGCACTATTATATAAAGCAATTTTCAATAAAATCCACAGCATATGTATCACAAATTTCATATTTGCTGAACATAATAATTAAGTTGCAGCTAAAAGAAAGTTATCTAAATTTAGAAACATTGCATATTTTCAAACTTAAAAAACTAATAACTCATGGTTTACATAATAAATTATAATAGAAATCTGAAATTTCTAGAATTATATAATGCTAAATACACTATGTATCAACATTTAGATATGTAACAAGAGTAGTGCTATGAGGAAAATTTATACCTTTAAATACTTACAGAAGAAAAGAAAAAAGGCTGAAAATTAATTACAGAATTAGAGAAAGAACAACAGAATAATCCGAAAGAAACTACAGAGAAGATGAATGTGCCAAGAGTTGTTTCATGATAAAATAAAATAAACAAAAAACTGAAAATAGTTTTTATTTTTCTAATAGTCAGCAAGATTGATCAAGAAAAAAGAAGAAAAGTAAAACGAATAATACTTTCAATGTAAAAGAGGGCCTAAATAATCTTAAAAAGTGATTTAAAATATAACAAGCAGATGTCAATAATTTTTAAAACATTAACACATTGGAAAAAGCAATAAAAATATAACTTACTAAACTGCCACCAGAAGAAATAAAGAATAACGAAATTGAAGTGACAGTTATAAATCTTTGAAGATAAAAAAATAGTCTGAAATAATCTTAGCAGTAAGTTCCACCAAGCTTTTCAGGTACAAATAATCTCAATTTTTTACAATATTTCAACAAACAGGAGAGGGGAATTCTTCTCAGATCATTTTTTAAGGCTAGCATAATAACCTGGATACCCAAACCAAACACTGACAATTGGAAAAATGAAAGTTATAATACTGCTTTGCTCATTAATATGGATTAAATAACTGTATATTAATTGTGTTAATATACAATTATATAAAAATTAGCAAATTGAATCAAACCTCATAAAAAGATCATGATAAACCTGGCTTTATACCACTTATGTATAAAGCACATATTTCATCACATTAATGGATTAAAATTCATAGAATCATTTCAATAGATTGAGAAAAATCCTAAAACAGTATTCAACATACTTTCATGATTATAAACTTTAGTAAACGAGGAATACTAGGGCATTTTAAAATCCGGTAAAAAGTATCTATAAAAAAAATACACTAGCAAATGTCAGACCAAATGAGGAAACATTAGAAGTCTTCCCATTTTCCTAATTCTACTTGACATTGTATTAGATTTTGTCAATAGCATAATAACTACTTAATATATTATAATGCTATTGAGAAATAAGAATAATTAACTGAAAAAAGATTAGGAAGATTATTTCCAGCTGATGTGATCCTTTACATAGAAAAGTCAAGCAATAGGCAAAATTCATTTATTCATTAATTTTATCCTAATGCATTAATATTTAAATTTGATTAATAATTTAAATATCTAGAGAACAAACAGAAAATTGTGGTAGGACATACAGCTGAATAATTTTAGATATTGGAGTGGAAAAAATTTTAAATGAGAACCAAAACATATTATTACACAAAAAATGATTGAAGTCTGACTATATTAAAAATGGGAGCTTTTGTTCATCGAAGGATGAGACACCGGAAGTGAAGGAGTCAGGAGCAGGCGACGGTGCCTGCAACACGCACAGCTGAGAAAGGAGCGGCACAGACAACGTGCAGGGACTCCTCGAACCTACAGAAACACGTCCACATAACCAGATTTGTTTCAAAAGGGGAAGGGTCAGGAATGGGCTCTTCCCAGAAGAGGGGTCACTTCTGGCCAAAAGCACACATGACTAGATATTTACTTTCATTAACGATCAGGGTCACTCAAAAGAAGACACAGTAAAGCCGTG
>RJWJ010032917.1:0-18230 GCA_004363605.1 Indri indri
ACCCATCCACCCACCCATCCACCCATCAACCCACCCACCCATCCACCCATCCACTCATCTACCTATCCATCATCCAACCATCCATCCATCCATCCACCCATCCATCCATCCATGAATCCAACCATCTACCCATCCATCCACCCACCCATCCATCCATCCATCCATTCATCCATCAGTCCAATCATCCACCCATCTACCTATCCATCCATCTTCCAATCCATCCATCCATCCTCCTATCCATCCACCCAACCATCCACCCAGCCACCCAGCCACACATCCATCCATCCATCCAGAAGCAAAGTTGCTGAGTGCATGTACTGCAAGGATGGCCCATGGAGGAGTCTGCATAGGCTGCTGCCCTTGAGGTATTCACAGCGGGAAGGGCAGAAATGCTCATACAGCGTGGCCAGGCTGGTGAGGACACTGTTCAGGGTGAGGGTGACACCTGGACCAAGTCTTGAGAGGAACACGGTAAGTGTCTGAGGCTGGCTGGACTGCTGAAGCACAGTGACCCACCTGATGGTGGGGGGCCGCCCTTTCCCCCAAGGAGGCCCTTGGTGGCCCCCTGTGTAGCAGGACCTTGGCCTAGTTGAGGGTCCTGGCCTACTGACTCGGCCCCTCCTGACCCCTCACCCAGGAGCAAACAGTGCTGCGTGCTTACTTGCTCACCCTCACACATCCCATTTTAAACCTGTGCAGGACATGGGAGGTGATGTGTGGCCTGGGTCTGCACACCCTACACCCCTGGTCTTTCAGAACCTTTGAAGCCCGTGAAGTGGACATACTTGTGATGTCAGAGTCCGCCTGGGGAGGGCGTGGGCATGGCTGGTGTTAGATTTGCTCCCTCAAATCCCCGGATTCTCACCCCTGAGAATAGGTCTGGGCCCTGGCCACCCTGCCCCCATGTATGGCTGGGGCTAGGAATCATGGCTTCTCTTGGCACGACTTTCGTCCGCCCACCAAGGTGGGGCCAGAGCCGTGGCACCGGGATGAGGCAGCCAACCCCCAACCCCATTAAGTCCAGCTGGCTGGGGGCTGTATGGCCTGCTCCTGGCGAGGCTTGGCTGGGGCTCTGTGGTCAGCAGGGCAGGTGCTGGGCCAGCTGCACCTCCTGCTCCCTGAGACTCTGGCCTAGAGACTGAGACACGAGATGCTCAGTGACTCAGTTTCCCCTTCGGTGACACAGGCTAATAATCAGACCAACCACTGGGGTCATGGGGAATGGCCTGAGATGACACATATGGCCGAGACGTGGTAGCCTGCATTTGCCGGAAGCCTCCATTTGGGTAACCGGCCACGTGAGCCATGTGGGGGCCAGCCCAGCATAGGGGACAGAGCGGCTGTAGGGATGGTGTTTGCAGAGCTGCGGCATGGGCTGGTGGGGTGCTCTCCACAAAGCCGAGCCCATGACTATCTCCCACCCTTTGGGGGGGTTTGGGCCATGCAGGGTGTGTTAGGGTTCTGCAGGGAAACAACCAACAGGGTGCGCATGTGTGCACGTGTGTGCGCGTGTGTGCATGCATGTGCATGTGTGCGTATGCGTGAGTGTGTGTACGTGTGTGTGCGTGAGCTGTTGGTTCACGTGATCGTGATTGTAGGGGCTTCAGTCTGAGACCTGCGTGCGGACCCGCGGGCTGCGCACCGAGGGAGGGCTGACGCTGTGGCTGGAGTCTGAAGGCCTTCGGGGCGGGGCGCCGGTGCCCTGTTTCCCGGGGGACCCCGGGCTTCTCTCGGCTTTCGACTGATTGAGTGAGGCCCACCCACAGCAGGAAGCGTCACCTGCTCACATCTGAAAACCACCTTCGCAGCGGCATCTAGACTAGGTTTAGCCAAAGCCTGGTACCATGGCCCAGCCGAGCTGACACACCGCTGGCCACCATGCGAGGGACAGAACGGCGGGCTGGGGTCACACCTGCTGTGCTGGCCCCCCCTGGCAGGTGTGGGCCCCTCTTCTCTCCCTCACCAGCCTTCGTTCCTCCCCTCCTCCTCCCTGTCTGATCCCTCTTCCCTCCTCCTCCTCCTTCCTCCCCACCCCAGCTTCCTGATGAGTCAGGCTTGTGGACACACAGTGGTGGGACAGTCACTTGAGGCACCCGCGTGACGTCTGCCCCCTCCCTGCAGGGGCTGTAAATTCCGTGTGGCCCTTGGCAATGGCGTCTTGTCAGGGCAGACGCAGCGGGTGTGGTGCCGGGCCAGGGTAGCCAAGGGTGCCAGGATCCTGTCCCAAGTGGGGGGTGCTCTGAGCTGAGCCCTGGGTGGGCAGTCAGCTCCCTGCTCGGTGGTGTCCCCCTGCGGCTGGTGGCCGTCATTCCCCCCCTCGGCCACCGCAGCCTGGCCACACAGAGCGGCTCCACCAAGCAGGTCCTCAAAGTGGCCGAAGCCCCCACTCTCCCTCCACCTCGGGCCCCTCGTGCCCCTGTGGGAAAACTGCAGGGTGGTGGGGGTCCCCCTGGGGTGGTGGTGGCCGCCACCCTCCCACCGCGCAGAGGACAGCCATTGCCTTGTGTATGTGTATCTCGCGCTGCTCTGGTGGAATCTTAGCGTCTCAGCCTTCTCTGCCTGGACGACCTCGTGGCTGGCCGAGGCTCAGATGGTGCGGCTGCGCCTGGGTGCGGGTCGGGGAGGCTCTCACTGTGGGGGCAGTAGGGGAGACTCTGGTCACCTCGGCCTGATGGCCCCCCCTCGCTGTCTTCCCCAGCACGAGGTCCCTGGACCCCGTTAGCGAGTGCAGGGGGCTCTCTGCGCCCGGCCCCATGCTGGGCCACTTGCTGTTGAGCTCATACGGGATACTGCTGTGGGCCAAGAGGGGGTTAGGGTCACACCCTGGGCCTGGGCCCCACCACTGACAACCCAGAGGATACGCAGGGGTCACCTTAGATCCGGGAGGACCCATCTCCTCAGACCCAGGAGGACCCCACCTCTCAGACCCAGGCGGACCCATGTCCTCAGACCTTGGGGCAGGAGGGGCTGCGCCGGGCCTTCTGTGCCCATTCGGCACCCCCAGCCCCACCAGGAGGGAGCCTGGCTTGGAAAATCACTGCCCTCGGGGCCTCTCGGGGTCACGTCCGGGATGAGGGCCCAGGAGCCGGGCCCTTCCTTGGGTTTCCCCAGGGCTGGGTGCCAGCGTGTGGAGCCTGCCCAGAGACGTGGCACAATGGTCCTGCCCCAACTCTGCTGGCTCTGGTTCCCTAATCTGTGCTCCCACTGGCTCGGCCTCATGCTGGGCCTCCCCCACGTGCCCAGGCCCTGGCGGGAGGACAGACCCCAGGGTGGGCACAGCAGGAGGGGACGAGGGCTCCTGGGCACCTTCGTCCCTGACGTCTTTGCAGGGTGGGGCCCGTCTGTGGGCCTCGGCCCTTGGCTGTGGCTGGAGACGCACTCTGCAGCGGCCCAGGGGCCTGAGCGGGAGGTGGCGTCAGAGCAGGGCTTGGAGCAGCACTAGGGAAGGCCTGGTGCAAGCAAGTGACACTGACTGTGTGCAAGCGTCACTGACTGTGTGCAAGCAAATGTCACCAACTGTGTGCAGGAGCCCTCCCGGCAGCAGGGAGGTCAGGGGAGGGGCCTGGAGCCCCGGCCCAGAACCTGCACCCTGTCGGAGGCATCTTCCCCACCCAGCCCCGCACGCGTGCTGTGTCGGAATTGGGGCTCCCGTGTTCCAGGCTCGCTCGCTGCCCGCACCAAGGCTGGGAACTGAGCTCAGGAGCGCGTCTGTTTTGGGAACGCAGGGTGTGGAGGGGCCGTCCCCTGACAGCTCACCCACCAGCTGTGGGGTGGTGCCCCCCGGGCTGGGCGCAGGCACTGGTGCGCCGGCGGGTGCACGTCTGAGGCTGGTACAAGCTCGCATGCTGCATGGTTCCTCAAGGCATCTCCAGACAATTGAGGCCTGCGCTCAGCGGGGGGCACAGCGGTCCCAGCAGGACCCCCCCGAAGTGAGAGCTGGCAGCTGCCCCACCCTCGGCCCCCGGCCTGTGGTGCCCACGCGGTCCCAGGAAGAGCAGCAGACGACCACTCCCCGCTGCAAGCCAGTTCCCCCGGATTCTGGCGGCTGTGCTCTGGCTAGGCGGGTGCTCCCTGAGTTCCAATTACGTGTAATTCCAGAGACTGGCTCAGCCCGGGGAGGGAGGGGATTAGAGGGGCTGGGACCTCTGGCAGAGCTCAACGAGCTGCCCACGGGGGTCGGTGCGGCCTCCCGGACCCCACAGGAGCCCACATCCTCCCTGTCCTCAGGAGGCCTCTTGCCGGGGTGCAGGTGGCTGCCCTGGCCCCAACCCAGGCTTGGGTGCCTGGTCAGGGGGGCTGGTGCCCAGAGAGTGACATGAGCCTGAGCAAGCCTGGGGGGCCTGTGGCCGTCTCAGCCCACACTGCTCGGCAAGGGGGGGGCGTCCGGAACAGGAGACAGCAGCAAATGCAGGCAGGGGGCCACCCAAGAGCACCTCATTTGGCCTGGGCTCTGCTGGGGGCACTGGCTGGCATCTGGGGGCTGTGGGGGGGCTACGGAGCCTGGCAGGACATGCTTCTGGCTGGACGCCCCTCCCCTGGCCCCGCGGGGCCTGGTCCCGCTAGGAGCTGGGAGAGACCGGAGCTCCCCTTTGGGTGTGTGTTAGGTTAGGGGGCTGCTGCGAGTTTACCTGGGAAGCTGTAAAGAGATAAACCTCAGATAACCTGAGTCAATATTTCCCCACAGCTGTTTTCTAGATAATCTGGCAAACGCCCCACCCACCCCCGCCCCTCCCCGCCCTCCCACTAGGGCATAAAAGGCCTGGACCCCTGCCCCGGGGTGCAACCCGCACCGCCGTTGCGAGCCACCATGGGGCTGCCACTGGCCCACCTGGTGGCCGTCTGCCTGGCCCTATCTGTGGCCGGCGGCTCAGAGGACCAGCAAGGTGAGAGAGCCGGGCAGGGGACGGCAGAATGTTCGCGGGCGACCCTAGCCCTTGGGGAGGTCCCAAGTGCACCAAAAGAGCCTGGAGGACTCCCACTGGGTCTTCACTGGCCTGGGGGGGCCTCTCGCAGCCCCCACCCCTGCAGACTCGCAGGGCGGGAGGCAAGGATGGGGTCTTTGGTTTCCCATCCTCTTGGGGCCGAGCGGGGTCCAGGGCCCAGTGCCAGGTGGAAAGAGCAGCCAGGCTGTTGTCTTTGGGTGTGTGGGGGACACGGGTGGCCAGGACCCCTCAGGAGGCCCCAGTCCCAGGGACCCTTGGACGGCCAAGGCCAACACGGCGGCCCCTTCTGGAGAGTGGGCTGTTTGTCCACCTGGTGGAGGCCACCTCGGCCAGGAAAGAGTGCGGACAGAGGATGGGAGACCCCCACCCCCCAGGGCGGGAGAGACCCCTGACCCATGGGGCCGAGTGCAAAGCCAGGGAAGGGGCGGCTGAGGGGCTGAGTGCAAAGCCAGGGACGGGGCGGTCGGGGGGCCGAGTGCAAAGCCAGGGACGGGATGGTCGGGGGCTGAGCGCAAAGCCAGGGACGGGGGTGGTCAGGGAGCTTAGTGCAAAGCCAGGGACGGGGTGGTAGGGGGGCGGAGTGCAAAGCCAGGGATGGGGTGGTCGGGGGGGCCTGGCCCCGGTGATGGACATGGTGGGGGCAGCCTCTGAGGGTCCGGCCCTGTCCTGCTGGATGCAGGGTGGGTGGGCTAGGGCAGGCCGCAGGGTCGCGTGCAGTGTGGCAGTTCCTCCGAGTGCAGCCTCAGGGGCAGGGACACTCAGCCCTGTCCCCGCTACTCTGCCAGCCGGCCGGAGCCAGAACCACGGCGGCAGCGTCTGCAGCACCTGGGGCGACTTCCACTACAAGACCTTCGACGGCGACATCTACCGCTTCCCCGGCCTCTGCGACTACAACCTCGCCTCCGACTGCAGGGACTCCTACAAGGAGTTCTCGGTGCACCTGAAGCGGGCCCCAGGCGAGGGCGGGGGCCTCCCGCAGATCGAGTCCGTGCTGCTGACCCTCGGGGATGACACTGTCAACCTCACGCGCCAGCTGGCCGTGATGAACGGCGCCATGTGAGTGGGGCCCTCCTGCGTCCCAGTACCAGGGCGCAATGGCTCCCGCGGGCAAGCATGTCCCCGCGCAGCCCCTCAAGACCCCCTTCTGTCCCAGCACACGAAGGAGAGCCTCGAGCTTTGAGTTCAGGTCACTGATTCATTCAACAAACACTGCTGAGCCCGCCCCAGCAGGCAAGGGGCTTCCCTGGGCCTGTGAGTCCTTTGCAGCCCCTCCCCTCGGAGCCCACCAGGCTCGGGCGCCTGCGGTCCGGCCGGGCCTGTGCACCACCCCCCTGGCTAGAGCTACGTGTGGACCAGTCGTTCCCGGATTGTCTCTGGAACAATGGGGCCCAATAAGTGCATTCCTGACCCACCTGCAGGACTCGCCCTTTTTCTGCCCCAGGGGGTTCTGTTTCCTGCCCGAGGCTCCAGCCTGGGGCGAGCAGGGGCCGTGGGGGTGAGGCGCAGAGGCTGGGGTGAGCACAGGCCCTGCCTGGGCCCTGGCAGCTGCAGGGTCGGCCCTGGAGGCCATGGGCAGGGTTGGAGACCCGCGGGGGTGGCCCTTGCTCAGAGGGCCCGGAGGTGGTTGGGGGGTCTGGCCCCTCTCCTCCCCCAGACATGGTGCCCTCAGCCCCAGCGAGGGGCCATGCCCAGCGCAGCGCCCCACGGAGGAGAGCTGTGTGGGGCTGGCTCCGCCCAGACGAGGGGGACAGGTGGACAGGTGCTCCCCGCCCACACCCGTGTGCCCCCCCGACCCCGTCTACAGCCCCAGGTGGGAGCTGGCCCCGCTGGGCTGGTGCACCAGGTCCAGGGGCCTCCCCCTACCACACACGATGCACATGTGAGGCACACGCAGTGCGCACGTGATGCCCACGCGACGTTCGTAGCCCCAGAACCCCCAGGCAGCGGGACCCTGCGGAGGGCAGACCAGGTGGGCCCTGGCGGTGCTCTGAGAGACTCCCGTGCCCCCAGGGTCAGCACCCCGTACTACAGCCCCGGGCTGCTCATCGAGAAGAACGATGCCTACACCAAGGTCTACTCCCGTGCCGGACTCACCCTCATGTGGGACCAGGAGGATTCACTCATGGTGGGTGCTGCAGGCAAGGGGCCCTGGGGCGGGACCTCCAGGGAGGGTGGGGGTGGGGCAGGACCCAGCAGCCGGGGTCGGGGGTCAGCAGTGGAAGCGGGCCTGGGCGGGGCCCTCACTGTGACCTCTGCCAGGCCAGTCTCTGTGGCCCACCCGGCTCCAGCCCAAACAAGGGGCGCGTCTGTGGGGGTCCCAGTGGTGGCCCTGGACCCTGGGCCTGGTCCGGCCAGCTCACCCGCCCCTCCCCACATAGCTGGAGCTGGACAGTAAGTTCCAGAACCACACCTGTGGCCTCTGTGGGGACTACAACGGCCTGCAGACCTACTCGGAATTTCTCGTGGACGGTGAGGCTGGCTCTGGGCTGGGCGAGGCTGGGGCGGCTGCAGCCCCAGGCTCCGCTGAAGGGCTGTGCACCCCCAGGTGTGCTCATCAGCACCCTCGAGTTCGGGAACATGCAGAAAGTCAACGAGCCGGAGGAGCAGTGCGAGGACCCCGAGGAGGCTTCGATGCCCGAGTCCTGCTCCGAGCATGTGAGTTCCCGGCCCTCGGCTCCCATCCTGATGGCCACCCATGGGCGGGAGTGACGGTGCGAGCGGCCTGCCCACCGGCCTCTGTCCCCAGCGTGCCGAGTGCGAGAGCCTGCTGACTGCCGAGGCCTTCGAGGCCTGCCAGGACCTGGTGCCGCTGGAGCCGTACGTGAGCGCCTGCGTGCAGGACCGCTGCCAGTGCCCTGCCAACGACACCTGCATCTGCAGCACGGTGGCCGAGTTCTCGCGCCAGTGCTCCCACGCTGGTGGCCGGCCCGGGAACTGGAGGACCCCCACGCTGTGCCGTAAGCGCTGCGCCCCTGCGGGTGGGACCCTGGGGAGCTCCCCGAGGTGGCCTCTGCACCCGGGCGGGGCAGCCTGACACCGAGCGCCCCACAGCCGGCTCACCCCACTGCTGTTGCCATTCCAGCCAAGAGCTGCCCTGGCAACATGGTTTACCTGGAGAGCGGCTCGCCCTGCATGGACAGCTGCTCACACCTGGAGGTCAGCAGCCTGTGCGAGGAGCACTACATGGACGGCTGTTTCTGCCCAGAAGGTGCGCGCTCTGGGAGCCCCGTGGGAGGAGGGGGTGCTGCCCCGAGGCCACCCTACCTGGCCTGTGCGGTGGACAGGTGGCCTTGCTGCCTTGGGCCTGAGGTTCTCACCTGCACTGAGGGGCGGCTTTGCTGGGCGGTGGGGCAGCAAGGCACAGAAAGTGCCTCTCCACTCTCGGGCCCCACCCGGTCCCAGGGGCAGGTCCCGATGGACGGCCAAGGCCAAGACCCTCCTGCAGCGGTGGCTTCAGGGAGGCTGAGGAGGGGGCAGGCCTTCCTGGTTGTCACCTGCCCCTGGCCTGAGACCAGTGGGAACCGCAGGTGTCAGCCCAAAGGATCAGACGTGCCTGTAGGTGGGAGGCCAGCTAGGGTCACGCCGTGTCCTTGGCTTTCCCAGGCACCGTGTACGATGACATCACGGGTGGCGGCTGCATCCCTGCCAGCCAGTGCCACTGCAGGCTGCACGGGCACCAGTACGCCCCGGGCCAGGAGATCTCCAACGACTGCGAGCAGTGGTGAGGCTCGCGCCCACAGTTTGGGGACCGGGCAGGCTGGCGCAGCAGCCGAGCGCTGACCTGTGCCCCCACCCAACAGCGTCTGCGATGCTGGCCGCTGGGTGTGCCAAGACCTGTCGTGCCCTGGGACCTGTGCCCTGGAAGGCGGTGCCCACATCACCACCTTCGATGGGAAAAAGTACACCTTCCACGGGGACTGCTACTATGTCCTGGTCAAGGTGGGCTGGCTGGGGTCCCGGGCATGGGGCCGGTGGCAGGCCCGGGGCCATCCGATGGGCGGCAGCAGCCGGGGGCTGTCCCTGGACGGTGCTGCCTCGGGCTGGAGTCTGAGAACAGCTTCCCCTCTAAGCCGCCACTGGGGCCCGGGCTGAGGGGCTGCCTGCCCCGGCCCTCGGTCCCTGCAACGCTGCCCCCTCCTTGCGCAGGACGACCTCAACAGCTCCTACGCCCTCCTGGGCGAGCTGGCGTCCTGCGGCTCCTCGGAAACGCAGACCTGCCTGGAGACGGTGCTGCTGCTGGCTGATGACGAGAAGAACGTGAGCCCCCCACCCCAGCCCCAGCGCCCCGGGGGCCCCGCAGCCTCCACAGCCCCACGCAGCCCGGCCTTCCCCGCAGGTGGTGGCCTTCAGGTCTGACGGCAGTGTGATGCTGAACGAGCTGCAGGTGCAGCTGCCCCACGTGACTGGTGAGTCCGCTCTGCCCGCCAGGCCCGGATCTGCAGGAGGCTGGTGGGTGGGCCCGGGGAGGGACCCTGTGGCTCCGGCAGACCCGCTGTCCTCGGGCCCCTGCTGGGGGGACAGTGGGAGGGTGTCCCCTCCTGCCGGAGGGACCCAGAGCCCACGGCCCCTCCCTCACTGTGCCCCCAGCCAGCTTCTCCGTGCTCCGCCCCTCCTCCTACCACATCGCCGTGAGCACAGCCTTCGGCCTCCGGCTGCAGGTGCAGCTGGCCCCCATCATGCAGCTCTTCGTGACGCTGGACCAGGCCGCCCAGGGCCAGGTGCAGGGTGAGTGGCCCCGCCCCACCTGCGGGCCCCCCTGGGGGGCCTCGCCCCCGCCCCTCCCCAGCCTCTCCCCAGCCCTGTCCTGCCTCCTCAGGCCTCTGCGGGAACTTCAACGGCCTGGAGAGTGACGACTTCCAGACGGCGAGCGGGCTGGTGGAGGCCACGGGGGCCGGCTTCGCCAACACCTGGAAGGCCCAGTCGAGCTGCCAGGACAAGGAGGACTGGCTGGACGACCCCTGCTCCCTCAGCGTGGAGAGCGGTGAGGCCCGGCCTGCCTCGCGGGGACGCGGGTGCTGGTGGGGGCGGGCGGCCCTCCACACGGGGCCACCTGCTGTTCCCGCCCAGCGGCTAGTTTATGGTGGCACCTGCCAGGTGACCCGGCAGAGGAGCAGGGCCAGCTAACTGCTGGGTGGTGGCCTTGGTCCTGGCGCTGGCCTGGAGCCTCGGCAGCGTGCCCTCCTGGTGCCCCGTCACATGTCACCCCGGGATGCCAGGTCCCTCAGGGTCGAAAGTGGGAGGCAGGGGGCCCTGAAGCTGGGGGGGCCCATCTTGCTTGAAGCTGCCTGGAGATTTGCCCAGAGGGAGGGGCCTGGGCTTGGGTCTACAGGGGGGACGACGTCCACTCCAGCCGGGGCGACCGGGAAGCCAGACCCAGGGGATGTTGGGGGGCCCAGCCCCAGCTGAGGCTCTGCCCCCCACCCTCAGCCAATTACGCCGAGCACTGGTGCTCCCTCCTGAAGAAGACAGAGACGCCCTTCGGCAGGTGCCACTCGGCCGTGGACCCCGCCGAGTATTACAAGGTGGGTGGGGCCGGCACCCGCCCCGAGCCTGGCAGGGTCCTGAGAGCCATCAGGGCGTTCCTGAAGCCCCGGCTGAGCCTGCCGGCAGCCGAGCACGTGTGTGTGCGCGTGTGTGCGCGTGTGTGAGCACACGTCTGCGAGTGCTGGCACATACGCACGTGTGTGAGCGTCGCTTGCGCTCATGGGGGTGCTGGGGCTGCGCCCGCCTCCGCGCTTCACTGTCAGCCGCTTTCTTTGCCCACAGAGGTGCAAGTACGACACGTGTAACTGTGAGAACAATGAAGACTGCATGTGCGCCGCCCTGTCCTCCTACGCGCACGCCTGCGCCGCCAAGGGCATCACGCTGTGGGGCTGGAGGGAGCAAGTCTGCAGTGAGTGCCGGCTGCTCGCCGAGACCTGGGGACAGGCGTCCAGGATGGGGGCCCGGGCTGTGGGTGGTGCAGGGAAGGGGTCAGTTCCCCGCCGCTGGCCACCCGGCTTCCAGCTTCATTGGTCAGGAGCGGGGAAAGCAGCCCCTCGTGTGCGAGGGGCAGTGACGCCACAGGGACCAGAGCCTGGAGAGGCGGGCAGCTGAGTTTGGAGCCTGGGGTCCCAGGTCACCGCCTTCCCTGGCCCCTGGGCCCTTCTGGGCAGAGTGCGGGGGCCCAGGGACAGCCTGTGGGGTGGGAGCCGGGGGTCAGGTCCCTCCTGCGCCTCATGCTGGCCCTGTGGTGCCCCCGCAGACGAGGACGTGGACTCCTGCCCCAACTCGCAGCTCTTCCTGTACAACCTCACCACCTGCCAGCAGACCTGCCGCTCCCTCTCCGAGCCCGACGCCTACTGTCTCCAGGGCTTTGCGCCCATGGACGGCTGCGGCTGCCCCGACCACACCTTCCTGGACGAGAAGGGCCGCTGTGTGCCCCTGGCCAAGTGCTCCTGCTACCACCGCGGCCTCTACCTGCAGGCGGGGGACGTGGTCGTGCGGCAGGAGGAGCGATGGTGGGTGCCGGGACCTGCGGGGGGGGGGGGGCACGCCGCGGGGGCTGAGTCTGCCCCGAGCAGAGACGTGGGAGGCCACACCTGGGAGCGGTTCTGAGAGTGGCCAGGCTCACGTCTGTCCCGGGCAGTGGCGCTTCCCGTGGCCGCTCTGCACGGGGACGGAGCCTTGCCCTGCTCACCACCCGCCTCCCCCCGCAGCGTCTGCCGGAACGGGAGGCTGCACTGCGCGCAGGTCAAGCTGCTCGGTCAGAGTGAGTGGACGCCCCCTCGACCCGTGCGCGGCCAGGCCTGCTCCCTGTCCCTGCCTGCCTGAGCTGAGTCAGCCCCTCTGTCCTGCAGGCTGTGCGGCCCCAAAGATCCAGATCGACTGCAACAATCTGACCGCCCTGGCCGCCACAAAGCCCCGTCCCGTCAGCTGCCAGACGCTGGCCGCCGGCTATGTGCGTGTCGGGGGCTGCCGTGGGCGGGTGGGGTCCCTGGCTGTCTGGGTCTGTCGTGAGGGTGCAGGCAGGCCCTCATGCTGCGCCCCTCCCCCGGGGCCTGGGGCCGACTCCTGTGGACACCCCCTGTCCCTGGGAGGGACGTGGAGGCCTGTGGCCTCGCCTGGCCGCTGAGCCCTGCCCCTGCTGTCCTCAGTACCACACCGAGTGCGTCAGCGGCTGCGTGTGCCCCGACGGGCTGATGGACGACGGCCGCGGTGGCTGCGTGGTGGAAGAGGAATGCCCTTGCGTCCACAACAAAGACGTATATTCTCCTGGGGACAAGATCGAGGTGGACTGCAACAGCTGGTAAGCCGGCCTGGTGGCCGTAGAGAACAGGCCAAGGGGCAGGTGCCTGTCCTATGGGGTCTGCTGGGTCCTGTGGGATCACGTGGTGGCCCTCCATGGCAGGGTGGTCCTCAGTGTCTGCCACTGTCCCTGGAGCCAAGGTTGGTGTGTTTGGTGCCACTTACGGGGCTGGGGTGGGAGCCTGCAGGTGTCCTGTGTGGGCTGCCTGGGAAGCTGTCCCGACGGTGGTGCCCGGAGCCTCGTCCAGGCCCCGTTTGAGCAGGGGTGGGGAGCCTGGCCCCCAGGTCCCTTCAGGCTCCTCTCCTGTCCTCAGTACCTGCCAGAAAGGACGCTGGGTGTGCACCCAGTATATGTGCCATGGAACCTGCTCCATCTACGGGAGTGGCCACTACATCACCTTTGACGGGAAACACTATGACTTTGACGGACACTGCTCCTATGTGGCTGTCCAGGTGAGGCCACAGACACTGCCAGTCCACCCCTGAGTGCGGCCCTCAGCCCACAATGAAGCCCTGGGACGTGGGAGGGGCCCGCCCTTCCTGGGCAGCAGCCCATGCTCTCAGGAGGATCCGGCCTTCCAGCAGTGGGTAGGGGGCATGATGACGCCCCTCCCCCAGCGCTGTGACCTTCCTGTGGGTGCCTGGGGAGGGTGGGGTTGACAGACCAGCCATGGGGACTGAGGGGTGTGTGGGGGGGCAGTTAAGACAGGTCAAGGGGGGCTGGGGCTGAGCAGCTG
Organism: Indri indri; assembly: GCA_004363605.1. Taxonomy (NCBI): domain Eukaryota; kingdom Metazoa; phylum Chordata; class Mammalia; order Primates; family Indriidae; genus Indri; species Indri indri. The sequence continues at coordinate 12,968 of RJWJ010032917.1, forward strand.
CCCACACGGGTGGTCTGAACCCCATGCCCCTTGGCGCGGTGTCACCGTCCCCAGCCAGAAGAGGAGGGGCTGAGGCTTGGTGGGGTCCGAGTCAGAGCACAGCTCCCTGGACTGGGGAGGGCGGGCCAGGGTCTGTCTGCTGCGGCCCCGTAGGGGCCCCAGCTGGGCCGCGCCGGGGCCCCTACGGCTGACGCTGCCCCGTCGCCCAGGACTACTGTGGCCAGAACTCCTCACTGGGCTCCTTCAGCATCATCACCGAGAATGTCCCCTGTGGCACCACGGGTGTCACCTGCTCCAAGGCCATCAAGATCTTCTTGGGGGTGAGTGGTGCTGGCCCCTGGGGACACCGGAGCCCTCGGGGACCCTGGGGCCTGCCGGTGACTGGCTCTCTCCTCTGGGCAGAGGACGGAGCTGAAGCTGGAAGACAAGCGCCGTGTGGTGATCCAGCGCGACGTGGGCCACCACGTGTCCTACACCACGCGGGAGGTGGGCCAGTACCTGGTGGTTGAGGCCAGCATCGGCGTCATCGTCATCTGGGACAAGAAGACCACCGTTTTTGTCAAGCTGGCTCCGTCCTACAAGGTGGGCTACCCCTGCCCGCCCTGCCCCCACCCTCTCTCCCGTGGCCCCTTCTCCAAGCTGTGCTTGTCCCTCGCAGGGCGCTGTGTGTGGCCTGTGTGGGAACTTCGACCACCGCTCCAGCAATGACCTCACCACGCGGGACCACATGGTGGTCAGCAGCGAGCTGGACTTCGGGAACAGTTGGAAAGAGGCCTCCACCTGCCCGGACGTGAGCACCGTCCCCGAGCCCTGCAGCCTGAACCCGCACCGCCACTCCTGGGCTGAGAAGCAGTGCAGCATCCTCAAGAGCAGCGTGTTCAGCGCCTGCCACAGCAAGGTGGGGCGGTGGGCGGGGCCGGCTGTAGGCGGGGCAGGGCTGTGGGCGGGGCAGGGGCAGGGTGGCTATAGGCAGAGCAGGGCTGTGGGCGGGGCAGGGGTGGGGCCGGCTGTAGGCAGAGCAGGGCTGTGGGCGGGGCTGGCTATAGGCAGGGGCAGTGGGGTGGGGCCACAGCATGCTAATGAGAAGGGCATGGCCATGGGTGGAGTCGGGCCTGGCGGCTGCTTCTCAGACGGCTCTGTATGCACCTTGCACACGCCTTCCAGGTTTGGCTCTGTCCGGCATCTGTTGGACAGGTGACCATAGGACCAGCCCTTCCTCTGAGACCCCTGGCTGGACCTCTAGCCTCCTGCTACCTTCCTAGGCTCACAGGCTCACCTGGGAGGGAGAAAGGACACACCACCCACTAAGGCCCCGGCCCTGAGTTAGGGCAGTGGGGGGAGGGGCAGGTTTTAGGATCATCATCCTACAGCTGAGGACCACGGGGCTCTGGGAAGCTGGATGACAGGTCTGTACAGCCACAGTCCTCCAGATGTCTCTACTGGGGGCCCTGGGAGGCTGGTGCCGGGTGATGTGCCCATCCCAGGAGCAGGGCCAGCTGCAGAGTCCTGAAGTTCTGGCCTCATGACAGCAGCACGGGCCCGGGGCACACTGAGGTCTTCCCCCCAGGTGGACCCCAAGGCCTTCTATGAGGCCTGCGTGCACGACTCTTGCTCCTGCGACACGGGCGGGGACTGTGAGTGCTTCTGCTCTGCCGTGGCCTCCTATGCACAGGAGTGCACCAAGGAGGGCGCCTGTGTGTTCTGGAGGACGCCAGACCTGTGCCGTGAGTGCCCACCTGTTCCAGACTCAGGGCTGACGGGGGCAAGGGCTGCCACGCGGCAGGCTGGGCGCCACTCCTGGCCCACCCAGCATGCACTTGTCGGGTGCCTGTCCTCCATCCCCTCCCCCACTCCCCGGGCATCCTTCTTCAGGGCCACCGAGGGACCTGGGCTGGCAGGGGTGAGCTTGATGCACTGCTGCTCCCGTGCCCCACCCAGCCTCACTCGCACCTTGGCGCCCACCTGCACCCTCCCCAGTCTGACCCGTCCCCGTCTGGCCCCCAGCCGTGTTCTGTGACTACTACAACCCTCCGGATAAGTGTGAGTGGCACTACGAGCCATGTGGGACCCGCAGCTTCGAGACCTGCAGGACGCTCAATGGCATCCACTCCAACATCTCCTTGTCCTACCTGGAGGGTGAGTGGGCGCCAGCAGCCCACATGGGGCACGGCCTCCAGGGGGTGACGGCCGGCTGGCCCGGCCCGTGTGGGGTGGAAGGCGGTGTGGTCTGGAGACTCACAGGGACACCCGGAGAGATGTCCTTGATGGTCTCGGGACCTGAGGCCAGCGGGGAGTCAGGCTCACCTTGTCACAGAATCAGGGAGGAAGCAGGTTGACGTGCAAACTTGAGACATCAGGAGTTGGGGTGCTGTGGGCTGCATGGAGCCAGGTGGGGGGCATTGCAGACACAGGTCTGGGGGTCCTCTGTGGGTGCTGGCGTCTGAGCTGGGAGCTAGTGCTGCGAAGGAGCGAGGCGGGGGAAAGAGTGCCCCGCCGTGCGGGAGAGCCAGGGGCCGGGTGAGGCTCGGGGGCTGGGCAGGGCCGGGCTGCCCACCAGCAGGCCGTGTGGGGCCCAGTGGGGCCGGGAGACCCCTGGCTGAAGAACCCTGGGAGGAGGGGCGACGGGTGGGTCTGCGGGACGGGGGTCCTCTGTGGTGGTCCCAGCCCTGTGTCTGTGCCCACCAGGCTGCTACCCCCGATGCCCCAAGGACAGGCCCATCTATGATGAGGACCTGAAGAAGTGTGTCTCCGGGGACAAGTGTGGCTGCTACGTGGAAGACACTCGCTACCCACCCGGAGCGTTGGTTCCCACCGAGGAGATCTGCAAGTCTTGGTACCTGAGCCCAGGTGGCGGGGACCTAGGGGTGTACCTACAAGCGCATGTCAGCACACGCGTGGACACAGCCCTCACACAGGTGCACAAGCACACACTGCACACGTGTTCACACACACGGACACAGGCGTGGAGACACACACCCACACCCATGCACACGCCTGCAGGAGCCACGCCACAGAGACATGGGAGCCCTCAGCTCTCGTCCTGTCCCGGACGTTTCCTGCCTGCCCTGCTCCCTTCCTGCCCACGGTTGGAACCTGGGGGGGGCTCCTTTGGAGCTGGGTTTTGGGGCGGTGCCGGGTGTCTGCGCCGCACTCGCGGCACGGGAAGCGGTGTCTGCAGGGAGGGGAGGCCTTGGCGGGAAGGCGCCTGCAGCCGTGGCCCTTGCCTTGCAGCGTGTGCACCGATTCCTCTCACATCGTCTGCGGGCCCGAGGAAGGTAAAGGGGCCGTGGGCCAGGGCCCCTGACCAGGGAAGCCGGGGCTCGGGCAGGGGCTGGTCTCTCCCAGGCTGTGGCCCATGGGCCCCTGACACGCAGCTGCCCTTGGAGCTCACGCGACACGTCTGCTCCTTGTGGGGAGCGGGTGCCCCGGGGGCCGGCGTCTGTGCTGATGGGGGCCCTGTTTCGGGGGGGAGGCTCCGGGGCTGGAGTCCTGCTAAGGCGTTTGTCTGCCACTGGTTGGAACTGGGCTGTGCCCGGCTGTCCCCACCTCTCGCTCCCTCTCACCCCAGGGAAGATTTTCAACCTGACCCAGGATGGCGTCTTCTGCTACTGGGAGACTTGCGGGCCCAACGGGACGGTGGAGAAGCACTTCGACATCTGCGCGTCCATCACGACGCGCCCGTCCACCACGACGCGCCCGTCCGCCACGACGGTCTCCACCGTGACCACCCCTGGCAGCAGCACCAGCTTCACCACCACCACTGGCTCCCTGACCCCCAGCACAGGTGAGCCCCTGACGTCCTGGGGCCTGGCCCTGCCCTGCACCCAGCACCGGCCCCCGGCACAGACGGCCCTTCTGGGGGCAGGGACCGCCAGGCTCCGAGCCCTGCCAATCAGCTGCGCGGTGAGGGCACTGGCGTTGCTCTGAGCCGGGGGACGTGGACCCTGAATCCTTGGCCTCGCGAGCTGAGATGGCCACATCACGTCCACGTCCCCAAGCCCAGACCACGGCAGAAGGTGACTTGGGGACATTTCTGACAACCAGCAGGAAAATATCCCTCAGGGTTAGGAAGTTGGAGAACTTTCCTTAAGTGCCTCTGCATCAGTTCTGGTTGAAACTGCAGCTCTCACCCCAGGTGCTGCCCAGGGTGTGACACCCACAGGAAAAAAGACACTTTTAAAAATTCAAAAAAGACTTAGAAATTTTGACATAGGCAATAACGTCCTCTCTTTCCCCCCTCTTCATTGCAGCGTCATCAACAACTCCCGGTATGTGACGTGGACGGCATCTCACACTGATACACGGCAGCAGGGTTGCATGTGCCCCGGGGCTCCCTTGGCACGCAGACGTGAGGGGCGGGGCGCACCTGCTCACAGACCAAAGACCGGTGTATTTCGGTGGCTGTGCAGGGTGTGCTGAGGCCAGGCACTAATGGGCGGGACCTGCACAGCTCTGGTGGCCGCATCGTTGGTCAAGAGTAGAGACAAAGCCCCCTCTGGCTTCCTCGGGGGAACGGGTGACCCTTTTGTTCCTTAGTTTTTTGACACAAATATTTGAGAATAGATGAGAAGGGGCACTGGGCTGGAGCTTGGAGACGGGGTGTGACACACCCGGGCATGCCCTGGCATGGCCCCTCCTCTCTGCTCATTTTTCAGTTGCAAAATGAGGCTGGCAGTGGGGTCCAGCCCTGGACTCTGGCCCTACAATCTGGTCCCAGCAATGATTGGGATAGGAGGGGCTGGATCTGGGGGACAGTCACAGAGGCCACTGAGTCTTCTGAGTCACTGTAGCCTCCTAGAGGTTTCCTCCCTCGAGGCACAGTGACCAATGCCAGCTTTGCTCCCCCAGAGCTGTGCTGCTTCTGGTCCGACTGGATCAACGAGCACCACCCGGGCAACAGCAGTGACAGCGGTGACCGAGAGACGTTTGAGGGTGTCTGCAGGGCTCCTGAGAACATCGAGTGCAGGTCGGCCACAGAGCCCCACCTCAGCTGGGAGGAGTTGGGCCAGAAGGTTCAGTGTGATGTCTCAGTTGGCTTCATTTGCCACAACGAAGACCAGTTTGGAAACGGACCATTTGGACTCTGTTATGACTACGAGATACGTGTCAATTGCTGTCTGCTGATGGATGACTGTCCTCTGTCCACCCCAGCCACGACGACTGCAAGGACCACGCCCACTCCCATCCCTTCAACAACCACCACCCCCATCCCTCCAACCGCCACCCCTATCCTTCCAACCGCCACCACCCCCATCCCTCCAAC
>RJWJ010032918.1:0-18236 GCA_004363605.1 Indri indri
AAAAATAGGTAAAAGTGACTAAGGATTGTAGCACTGGGGAGGGACAGCAGAAAAGCCTTTGTGTTTTATTGCAAGACAAGTTAAACTCAGAATATAACAACTCTCATTCCTGGGAATAATTCTTTAAAACACAGCTGAGATAGTCATAAAATATGCAGTTTTTTATAAATTTGGGAACAATACTGGGACCTTTAAAAATTTATGTTTCCCTGATTTTGTCCTTCCCAAATTAGTCTAGAAATAAGGCTATAGAGAAGTCAGATTTTATTATACTGCATGTTGCCTTTTAATAATATCAAAAGGATGGTAGGGGGGGGAAACCAAAATATCATTTATCCCTAATTGAGGAATCTAGCTTTGGGAGAAAGGTGATGAAAACTGCCTATTTTTTCCAATGAGTTTTCAGGTTTCATTTTAGAAAAACACTTAGGGAGGACTGCAGGTGATTTTTGTTTCCCTTGCCAGACCACAAACACCTACATGACAATTGAAGTAAATAAAGTTATCTCTGACAGCTGTGCTCTCATTCATGTGTGCCTGGATATTGGTGTGTTCGGAAAATAGCACATGTGGAGCCCTTTCCCAGAGAGGCACTACGACCTAAGAGTGGAGAGTAGGAGCACCATCATTTCATACACCAGTGTTCGTATCCTTGCTTAGCAGGAAGACCCCGCACAAGTTTTTCAGCTACTCTGAAGGCTGTTTCCTCATCTGGAAGGTGGTTATAATAACTTCCTCATAGAATTCTTGGGATGATTAAATGAGGTAATTCCTGCCAAGGGTTTAGCACAGCACCTAATAACATAGCAAGTACAAAGAAACAAACTATTTTGGTTTTGTTATTTAGAAAAAATTATTATCCAAGCAGGTATTGATGACACAGATCTGCATCAACTGTTAGTCTTAGGGCTTGGTAACTTACAGGAATCAGAGGGAGTGGAAAGGAAACAGAGAGAGCTGGACCATAGTATGTTGTTGTCCTTTCCTGTAAATTCATACTGCAAAGAGAAGAAAAGACCAGAAGCATGGGAAGAAATACCAGAGTATAGCCAATGTCGTGGTTTTTAATAGAGTACAGGATAGCTGGAGACTAGAATAAATGAATCTAAGATTGAGGAATCCTCTTCGTCAATTACCTCCCCCTCTTCTCTTTAGGGTGTCTTATAGTGGTGAGACTGGAGAGAGTCAATGACAAGGAGAGAACTGTCGATGGCAGAAAAACAGAACTAGTAAACCTGGTGTGCCCTGTTATAGGATTTCCATAAGAGCTTGCTCAAGAGCAGAGCCCAAAAGGAGAAGGCATGAAGTAAATTATTTAGTTTTGTGCAAACCTCTCTCTCTCAGAGTGTCTGCTTTTTCATAGCTGAGTCATATGAACAATAGTAGAAGCCTAACATGAATGAACATTCCGTTATTAAAAGGACTCCCTTTAATTAAAAATACTGTGCAGACAAGACACACTTGTTAAAACTTGGAAGATTGATGGACTGCTCTAAACCACGTATTAGAACCACAAATAGGGAGCAGAACCTTAAACACTTATAATTAGAAAAATGTAATTGCATTTACTCAACAGATACTGCATTGAATATCTACACTGTTATAATACTAGAAGTGGAGGTCCTAGCAAATTAAAGGTACTTTTATCTTAAAGTCCTACAGCATATGGCATAGGTCATTATAAAATGGAGCAACATGTAGTAAAACGCTAATTATGTCTTTTAGGAAAAAGGAGCAAATAAAAGGTGAGCGGGATTCATGTAGGTTACAGTCTTCAGAATCGTCCACGTTGAAGGAGACAGAATTGCAGCTAGGATTTAAACACTAATATGGATGAATAAAGATAAAATGAAAACAAAAATTATAGTGGACTATAATTTATTAGTTAAAAATTTCAGTATCCATCTACTGTGTTTCTAATGCTGCAGAAATGGGAAAGCTAAAAATTTACATTTTCCAAAACCCCTAAAACTAAAATGAAAGGAAGGAGTTAAAGCCCCTGGTCTGCTGCTATAGATGCTTCACTGCCTTCATAGGACAACATCCCCTGGGGGAAAGAAAAGGCAGGTGACCCAGGTCTGTCCTCTTTGATAGCTGGGCCTCTAGGAAAACAGACTAAGGATATTTGAAGGAAGACACCTTATCTGTGAAGTGCCGTAGCATGAGGTCCTCCCTAAGGATGCCGCCACTTTGGTAAACATTAATATAACCCTGGATCTGTAAAGCATGGCGATCTGTAAGGAAGGCCCCTTGTAAGGTATAGCACTATCTGGGGCATAAAATGAAAATGTTTAGAATTTAAACACTCACTGCTTTGCGAGGAACCCCAGAGCCCTTGCTCAGAGACCTAATCTATTCTGGCCAGAGGCGCCCATCTGACATGAGAAGGAAGGACCGGGTGAGCCACCCTTGATACACCCTTGATATCCAATCGCTCTCTGCTTGCTCTGGGGCTTTTCGTTGTCTGTGTCCTTGAAATTATTACTAGTTTACTGCTGAGTGAGGTCTCTGATTCATGTGAGTCTGATTCGACAGTCCAATCCAGTGTACTAGCTCATAGGTTACAAGATAGGATTTGGGTTCCACTAAACGCATGTTCTGTAGTGAGACTTATATTTGGAATCAGATATTTGGGAGAAGGGCAAGGCATTGACAACCATTTTACTGATGCATTTACCACTACAACTACTGTGAACAAGATGTGTGTGCGGGGAAGGAACAGGGATAACCTGTGGTACCCAACCCCCAGAACTGGGCCACGCATCACCTCCTGAGCTCCAATCCCCCCCCCACACACCCGCCCCTTCCCGTCTGTGGAAAAATTGTCTTTCGTGAAACTGGGCCCTGGTGCCAAAAGGGTTGGGGACCACTGATCATGTTTTATAAGAAAGGCATGGTGGAAGCAAGAGTAAGAAGAAAAAATAACGTTAGGAAAGAAACAAAGTTCCTAGGTGAATTCTAGCTTTTTTTCTGAGACACAAGCAATTACTGTTTTTCATTATTTTAAAAGGAATTCTGTGGTTTTGCTCAGATACACTTGAATTGCTTCAGTGACAAAGATTCATACTCTAGAGGCATACCATTCCTTGTCTGATGGCTCTAATTGTTGAACAGTTATATTAAGATAGATCTGTCTCCAAAGGGATTCCACCCGTCGGCTTGCTCCTCCAAGCTGATTTTATCCTGACTTTAACAATGGCTAAATGAATCCATCAGAGTGTACTGGTCTCTTGGTTTTTGTTTTCTTAATTTTTTTTTTTTTTTAGTAGTTCTCCGTACATTCTGTTAAGTCCATTTTCCATCTTGAGGTCTCTTCTCTGAATGTACTTGTTTGGATATACTCCTCATTTGAAAATAGATCTAGGTTTTTACAGAACACCACCACCAATAACAACAATAAATGCAAGGGAAAGAGATAAAGAAAAGAGAGATGGAGGAAGAGACTATAGATTAAAATAAATTTTTTAAAAACCCTAACACATAGCAATGCATGTGCCTTACTTGGATACTGATTTGAATGAGCTGCAAAAATTAATTTATATGTGTTATAAGTTATCTGAAAATTTGAGCATTTATTGAACATTTGATGATATTAGGTAATTATTAATTTTTTCTAGATATGATTTCGGTATTTGGATTATGTTTTTAAATTCCTTACCTTCTAGAAATGAAAAAAATTCTCAAAATATTTATGGATGAAGTGATTAAAATGTGTTTTTGTCTCAAAGTAATTCAGAGTGGTGGGGTGAGTGTATGGATGTATGTGCACACAGCCAAGATTGCCATGTGTAGATAATTGGTGAAGCTGAGTGACAGATATATTGGGGTTTATTGTAACGTTCTGACAACTTTTGTAAATATTTGAAATTCACCATAATAAAAAGCATCATTCAAAAGTTTTATTAATAGATTAAATCTCATTAGGTAAGGACAGTGTTCTTCAGCTGATTTCGTTATGACTGGGTATATGCATTATTTCCAGAAACGAAGCCGACAAATGTGTGTGTGTGTCTGTGTGTGTGTGTGTGTGTGTGTTTAATTAGCCAATTAGAAGAGTGAACAAATAGATAAAAATTTGATTACTACCAGCGGAACACACTATTGATGGTAAATTATGGAATTTCACAAGTTTATTTATTATATAAATATATAACAATCATCTCTTTTAAAAATTAATCTTAAATATAGGCAATTAGAGTTGACTTTGTTTTGGCTATTTTTTTGCTATTAGTAAAGAAAAAACAGATTCTTCAGCCTAAACTTATGACCTTGAAGAGTAACAGAGAGAAACATATGACTAGATATATTCATCCTTTTAGAAAAAAATATTTTATGTAAATGGTATTACAAATATGATTGGCAGAATTATTTTTTAAATCATCACATTTTCTGGTACAAAAATCTTTCACTATAATCATCAATACTGAAAATATGGTCTGTTGTACCCAGGAAAGCTGTCTCGTTTGGCTCTGAGCAAAAGGACAGTGGTAGGATAACAATTAAGAAAATAAAAAGTCAATATTATTTCATTTACCATTTCAGTTATAGGTCACTTTTCAAAGTATACTAACGGAGTATTACTTAGATAGTCCTACAGATGACTAGGGGATCATTCAGTGACCTCAAGTACCATTTTTTGAAAAATACCCAAGTGAATGGAAAGAACACGTATTCACTCTTCGCAAGTTAAATCACTTTCCCAAATAGCTTTATTCATTGCCAGGAGAAACACACACACACACGTATACACACACATCCAAAATGTATTAAGTTTGTAAAAAATATAGAAAATATTTATTTTATGTCTTTTGAACATACAAACCAGAAATATGTCTTTATTTTACTTTCACCCCCAGTTGAAATATATTGAATTATTTTGAAAAACATTATTTTTTTTATTTCAAAATGTTAGGGGGGTACCAATGTTCTTGTTACATGGATAGCTTTTATAATACTTAAGTTGGAGCTTTTAGTGTGCTTATCGCCTGAATAGTGTTCATTGTACCTGATAGGTAGGTTTTTACCTCTCCCCACCTCTGCCACTTCTTGATTGCCTGTGACCTTTACATCTCTTTGTGCCCATAGATTAGTTCCCATTATTAGAGAGTGTATGTTATGATTGTTTGGAAAAACATTATTAATGCTCCCAATGTTCCTCTGAAATACATTTTAAGAAGTTATATGTAACATATATAACTTCATAATTGGACAAATGGTCTTATGATAGTCTTATCCAGATTTTATGTTGATGTCAAGTGATTTCCTAACTGTGGTGTTCATGTGACAGATTAGCCCCAATATGTTAATATTAGATTGCTTTATATTTTCTCAGAAATAAGTATATGTAGGCAACTTACATATTTAGGAATATTATAGACTATGGCACTGTAAAAATTTGATGTTATTTCAGGTGATAAATTTTTTCAATAGACTTTTAAATCACTTATATAATTTTTTCAACAATTCATGCCTTAAAGAATATTTTATCAATATGCATAGATTGCCTAAAAAATGAATCATTGCATAGGGTCAAACATTATAAATGGCAAGTCTCTCTTAAATCATCTTTTATATCATGGAGGTAGAGAAGGAGTTATTTTTTCAGTGGTTGGATGTATAGTCAATAATTTACAAGATTTAAGCTGATAAAACATTTTATATGCTAAAGCTCAATGTGCCCACTGGTGCTGAATAGTTTATTGCGGCTTGAGCTTCTCATATATTCTCAAACGTGACTTAAGGATAAATGGATTCTATTACCCTGAATCTAGAGGCACATTTCCCCTAAATATAATTACAGAGATCAAGAAAACAATCCAAACCTCTACTGAACTGTCTGTAAAAATTCTCACTGAAGGAATCAAATAATTTCGAATGGTTTTTGTAAATATAAAATAGCTCATTATATTTATGTTTCAGACTATGTTAGAATATAGGTTTAACTTGAAAAGTAAAACAATGAATTTTATTGTTTTCAATATAGATGTAATCCTAGAAGCCAATTTTACTTCTTGCCACTATTCAACTATTTTGAAATATTATAATACCTTACAAAAGTTTAGAGTTCTTTAACATACATTATCTGATTTAATCCTCATGGCAACCTTGTGTAGGCTATGTTTATCTTCAATAATCTAGTTTCAAGTCAAACAAACCTCATATAACCTAGTTGTTATAATGAATCATGGAATCCAATTCCAGAAATGTCAGTCAAATCTCCAGTCATGTGGTATTTCTCTGGGCTCGGGTGCGCATCACAGCTGGGCATCTGTTTTAGTCTTCTTTCTATCACAACATAGGTAGGTTTCTTTACAAGATACTTAGTTCCTGCTTCACCATAATAGCAATTGTATTTTAGTTTTGTGTTTTGGGGGGCACTGATTCTGACTCAAACTCTATACATCAAACTTAGTGTCAACCAAGATCAGTTACTGTCTCATAAATCCAATTCCCAGAAGACAGAATGTGATTGGCACAGCTTTGGGCAATGACTTTCAGCACATCCTCCTCTTCTGAATTACAGTCTTGCATATCCAATTGTCTACTGTACACATCTACTCAGATGTCAAATAGGCTTTCAAATGTAAAATGACCAAACTCAAATGCCAGTTTTCCTTAGAGTCATGTTTGATTCATTTCTTTCCTCCATGCCCATATCCAATCCAATAACAAACCCATTTAGTTTTACTTCCCAGTATACCCAGAAGATGATGGCTGCTCAGTACTTCAACCACTACCATCCAAGTCAAACCACCATGTTCTCTTGCCTAGATTATTCATCTCTTTGCTTCTGCCTATGCCGCCTACAGTCTATTCTCAGTACAGAAAGTTGAATCATCTTTTTAAAATTTAAGTCAGATCATATCATTCTCTGGCCAGGTTTTCCCATCTCACTTACAGTAAAATTAGAATTCTGTACCATGTTCTACAAGATTCTGTATTACCTGCACCATACTCATTACCTTTCTCATCTTATAACCTTTACTCTGTGTCTTATTCACTTGGCTTTAGCCACATTTTCCTCACAGGTGTCAGGTGGATTCTCAACCACGTGGTCCTTCTTTCTGACTTAAATGCTCTACCCTGAGATGGCTCTGTGGCTCACTCCTTCACTTCCTGCAAGTCTTTGTTTAAATGTCATCTTCTTGGTGGGGCCTTTCCTGACCACCATATTTAAAATTGCAAATTCCTCTCCCAACATTCCCTCACTTGCTCCATGGTTTAAATTTCTTTATAGCACTTATCTTCATCTAACATTCTATAGATTTTGCTATTTGTTTACCTTTCTATCCTTTGACACCTTACCAGAATGTAAGCTCCATGAACACACAGCTTTTTGTCAGTTTTGTCATAAAACAGCATGTAAATAAATATTTGTTGAAAGATTAAATTGCTCACCTAGGATTAAATCAACTATGCCTATGCAGTGGAAGGCCATGGGAAGAGCAACTTTACAAAGAAAAGGATGTCAGGGAAAGAGAAAATAATTAGCATTTCTCATATAGGCATATATTGTCACCTATTTTGAAAATAAAAGAATAATGCTAAATATCACTCAGTGATTTGCCTAGCATTGTATAGCTAATTAGAGGTAGAGAGCAAATTGAATTTAAGTACTGCAGAATCAAGTTCATAGCTCTTTTAGTGGTTATTAGCCATAGTTTCACATGACCTGAGGTGCATTAGTAAAGAGATTCAAAGTCAATTCGATTCAATGTAGTTCTGAAACTGACTTGTTAATTGGAAAATTACTAGATTCTCATTTAATTGTATCCTAGTGACTTACCTCCCAGCAGACTATTTAAGGTCATATACATTGCCAATCTATTTAATAACACTGTTACACAAATTTGGGCCAAATTGGGCCACGATGTCTGTTCATGACCTCAGATCGATAGCTCTTCTCTTTATCTTAGAAGTTTAAAAACATATATCACAAGAGCTGTTCAACTTAAATTCACCTAAAATTTAAATTGCAGCTGCTGTGTTCTTAAATTTTGTGGTATTCAGAGGGCTTGTGACACTCTGTTGTCACTGATACTGATAGAATAAAGCTGTCAGGTGGGGGACATTTGCCATCATTTCTCATGAAATAATGAGAATTACTTTTGGAAAAAATACATCTAATAAAAAACCTGTAATACACATGGACCCACACACTTGTGAATGGATTAATCACAAAACAACTCTAAAAAAAGATTTATAGCTGTATTGCAGAAAGTGGAGTGCTACTTTAAAGAGTCTAAGATAAAGAGAAACTTTAATTGTACCAGGACCAAATGACTCTCAAAAGAATTGAACCAAATTGCTAAAGTTTAAGGAAAATAAAGTTAACTGAAAATTAGATTGAATATTTCAATTACATCTTTAAAAATACATTGTCTTACATTCATTTTTTTTTTCAGTTCAGTGACTCACTATTGCTCTGCCAAGTTGCTCTGTCCTAGGACAACATCGCTAATTAGAAATGAGGCATATTTCATGCAGAAAATATTATTTTCCTCTTCTTAACATGTTTCACTGTTTATTTCATTGACTGTATTGAAGGGTTAGAAGGAAAATTGTATTATGTTAAAAATTAAGACATTATTTTCAAGTCTGAGCTTCAAACGTGTCCATCCCCCGGATGGTGCACATCACACTTTTTGTGTATGCATATACCCGTCCCCTCCCCCCTCCCCCCTGCCGACATCAAATAAATGTTATTCTTATATGTGCACTTATGTGTTGATCAGTGAAACCAATTTGCCGGTGACTAGATGTGGTGCTTGTTTTTCCATTCTTGGGATACTTCACTTAGTAGAATGAGTCCCAGCTCTGTCCAGGAGAATACAAGAGGTGCTATATCACCATTGTTTCTTAAAGCTGAATAGTACTCCATGGTATACATATACCACATTTTATTAATCCACTCATGTATTGATGGACACTTGGGTTGTTTTCACATCTTTGCAATTGTGAATTGTGCTGCTATAAACATTCAGGTGCAGGTGTCTTTTTTATAGAGTGTCTTTTGTTTTTTTGGGTAGATGCCCAGTAATGGGATTGCTAGATCAAATGGCAATTCTACTTATATCTCTTTAAGGTATCTCCATATTGCTTTCCACAGAGGTTGCACTAGTTTGCAGTCCCACCAGCAGTGTATGAGTGTTCCTATCTCTCCGCATCCATGCCAACATTTATAGTTTTGGGACTTTTTGATAAAGGCCATTCTCACTGGAGATAAGTGATATCTCATTGTCGTTTTGATTCGCATTTCCCTGATGATTAGAGATGTTGCACATTTTTTCGTATGTTTTTTGGCTATTATTCTGTCTTCTTTTGAAGTTTCTTTGCCCACTTTTTGATAGGGCCATTTGATTTTTTCTTGCTGATTTTCCTGAGTTCTAAATAGATTCTAGCTATCAGCCCTTTATTGGATGTGTAGCATGCGAAAATTTTCTCCCATTCTGTAAGTTGTCTGTTTGCTCTTGTGACAATTAATTAATGATTAAGTAATCAACAATAAATAAGCAAATGGTTATTAAGTAGAATATGTGCTACCAATAATGAAAATTGATTTTAAAAAACAAAGAAAGGAATTGATAACCATAACCTTAATTAAAGCAAGTAATCTAAACACTGTCAATTAACTTGAAAGAAATATTTTGCAAACAAACTGTAAGTTGGATAATTAGAAGCTGATAATGATAAGAGATTTTCCTTCACCAGCCTCATTTTGCTCATATCCTTCGATGTGCTGAGTCTAAACTAAAACAGTGTCCTAAAGCATAACTAAAAAATAAAAAATAAAAAGTCATAGTCCTTTAGTTATTTACAGAATGCTAGTTAATTCTGACTCACCAGAAAAAGAAGTCTTACCAAATAAAAAAATTAAAAATAAATATCAAATAAAAATAAAAGATAAAACATAAGTTTAAAATCTACCATCTCACATTTCTGATAGTTTCATGGGGAATGGTCTCCAAATAAAGACTCCTAGAGGCAGGAATTAGAGAACCAATCCCTATAAAGTTTCTAGTATATTTAAGGGTATAGCCATAATATATCTAACAAAATTGTTAATATGCATTCTGAGCCCACTCTTTTTAGTATTTTACGGAAAGGAATACGTGTTTTCAATTTCCTGCCTCTGTTATTTCATGTAGATTCTCTTGGCAGAAGTCCAGTCTAACTCAGAATTTTCAGCCCTAGTTTACTTTGGCCTCTATGTTTCTATTATCTCTGAAGTGTAATATCTCAGGTGTGTGTGAATTAACAGCAGTATTGGTCTTGGATTTTCATAGTCATAACAGGAAATGCAGAGTCTGTGTGTTTCTGGACTGAGGGAGAGGAGTCCCCCAAATTATACTGACTCAGTTTGTCACCATGTTGTCCTTATGGTCCAACAATAATACAAGTGTAGTATGTAAGTTCTGTCACCCACTATGAAAAACAATTGCTGCATGAGGTAACCATATTTATAGGCCCACTTCAGGTTACTGTCTTTTAAAAATTCCAGGTTAGTGTATAGTGTGTAAGATGAGTTATCCCAGTTTTCCCAAGATCATTCAAGTTATAAAGCCATATATTAAGCGGAACAAAGTCCCCATAGCTTCTATTCTGTGCCAAAGTATACGCAAATGAGAAACTGAGAATATAATTTTTATCATTTTGTAAATAATCACACTGAAGTGCTATATAAATAAAGAGATAAATTAGAAATAAAAAATAATAATAACTAATGTTGACAGTCTGGGACCTGCTTTTAGCCCTTTCATGCAGTGGATTAATCTTCTGATCCTTAAAAGCAACTCAGAGAAACATTCTATCATTATCTTCATTTTATGGATGAAGAAATTGAGGCTTAGGGTGCTTAAGCTACTTGCCAAGGGTCATGGAATAAAGAAGTCAAGATTTAAACCCAAGTTAATCTGATTCAAGAGCAAAGGTGTTTCTCATTTTATCATATTAAAATTTCTCACAATACTTCAGAAACAGACTCTAAATTAAATCTTAATAGAAATGCTTTCATTGAGCACTGTAGATTCAACATACAAGTAACTTTAGAGAAAATTAATTTTAAAGCATATTTTATCCAAAACCAGCAGGTACATAGAATCTGTCAAAACAAAAGTAGGTGGTAAAATTATTTTTCTTTCAAGTTTTGTTACTATCCATTTAAAATTGTCCTCAATGCTTTATAATAAAAAACATTTTTCTACACTACAGCAATTGCCAATACTTTAAATGCCTAGCTGTTTGTAATGATTTATTAATTTGTTTGCATATTACTGCCATACCATCATTTATCCTTAAAGTATTTATAAAAGATCATACTTTTTATTAAAAATATTATTTGAAATTCCAACTTTTCTATTCTTAAGTCATTCAGCAAAGACTATCTCCATTGTCAACAGATTTGATACAGTCTTTCGACTTAGCTTTCAAAACCAGAAAGATTCCTTTTAAATATTCCTCTATTCTTTAGACAAAAATACTATTTCTTTAATAGTTATATGGTTTTCTGCCAAAATATTGTATAGAAGAAGACTCAAAATGTAAAGAATATTACTACTTGTCATTTTTAAACATTGGTCCTTCAGTTCTGTACTCTCAGCTTGTACCTTTAATTTCTCTCCCTTTCCTGCCTCCTTCTTTCAGTCTGTAGATACAGTCTGATCTTACTCATCTTGAAAAATAAACGTGTAAACTAATGAACCAATAACCCTTCCTTGAAGCTATGTCCTTCCATGGCGTCTATTACAGCTTCCTCCTCACTAATCATTATTAAAATGAAGGCTACTATCTTGTCTTTGTCACTCCCTGTTCATTTTTCAACCCATTGTAATCTGGCTCTGCTCCCCAACCCCAGGTTACCCCAAAAGTTCATGTTCAGTGCACACTTTGAGTCCTCATCTTACCTAATGTTCCCTAGTCCTCAATGCTGAGGATGATTTTCTATCCTTAATGTAGTGTTTTCCTTTAATCATTTTAACTTCTATTTGTAACGTGTGTGAATGTGTATGTATTGAGTTCATCTTAAGAAATAAGTTTTGGTTTTTGTTTTTTGGGTTTTTTTTTTAGTTTTTAGTTTTTTTATCTTCTTCATGTTCTAAGCACTACCTGCCTAGGACTTCATTACATCATTTTTTTTTATTACTGAGCCTTTATTTTTATAAAGTGGCTATGGAGGGTTTGTGGGGATAACCAAAAGTAATAAATATTCTACTCACTCAATGAAAGAAAGCTGATTACCACCTGGGGTTTACGTCAAGATTTTTGGCTGTTTTATTTGAACCTATGTTAATAGTTGTGCTCTTGAGATGTATGGAATTGAGTGGAGGAGGGCACCTCTGTAAATCAGAACCGGGAGAAAAACTGATGAGTTTAGGAAAATTTAGATACTGTGATAAGGGCTTGGAAAGAGCTAGATCTGAGCTGGGAATCCTACTGAGACACATGGTAAAGAGAAAGCAAATCTTTTGTTCCATTTTAAATCATTGAGTGTCTAACACTTTTTTTTCTAGCATAAATCAATTTGATATCTAATTCACAGACACCGTTGGACAGCACAGCAATTGCAGCCAGGGTAGACGGAAGTGAAAGCTAGTATTACAGTTTTTCTTTATTGTAACTGTATCTTTTCTGTAAAGGTCAGTAATAACAATTTCATTTTGGGACAATAATATAGAAGGTTAAAAGTCAAATGCAAGTACAAGTACAAATGTCACTTTCCTATTCTTGTTTTCCTCAAAGTGTTGGGGAGTAAGAAATATATATAGATTTTGAAAATTATTTGTACGATGTGGAGTAATGGTGTCCAGTATATTTAAGTATGCACTAGTAATTAGTTATCTCACAGAAACTCATATACAGAACCCTAATACATGAAATAAATGTAATAATAACAAAGTTTCATTAAGTGCTTACAATAAGCCCCGTACTGTGCTGAGTACTTTGTACATATTATCTCAATCTTCATAACAAACCAATATGTAACAACTATTATGATGCCTTACTAACAGACTAGGAATTTGATGCTTAGAGGAATTAATTAATATCTCACCCAAGGTGCCACAGAGCGTAAGTAGTAAATCTGGGTTTATTCCCAAACACCACCACCAATAGAGGGAGATAAGTACACAGCTCCTTCAAAATGATGAGGGAACTGAAACATAAACTTGGAGCGCCTTTGGCTAGGTCTACCCTTTGACCCTCACAGTATTTCCAAGGATCCTCAGTTCTAGTGTATTAAAAAAAAAAAAAAATCTGAATTTTCCATTTTAAGTGGCTGAATAAGTGCTGTTTGAACTTCTCTTACTACCAAACTTCAATTATTAATAAAATGATGTTAAAGAAAGAGAAAAGACATAAAGACCAGAACCATTGTTCACCTAGTTCAGCTATAGCCTAAAGCCACCTTAAATGCTACTTTTGCCCTCACATTGTCACATCCAATCCATCAAAAAGTTCAATTTTTTTCTATCATCAAATGCAGGCATATCTTGGAGATATTGTGGGTTCAGTTTCAGACTATTACAATAAAGCGAATATCACGATAACGTGAGTCACACATTTTTTGGGGGTTTCCCAGTGTATACAAAAGTTATTTTATACTATACTGTAGTCTATTAAGTGTGCAGTGGAATCATGTTTTAAAAAATCAGTGTACATAAACTTAATTTAAAAATGCTTTATCACTAAAAAATATTAAAGATCATCTGAGCTTTCAGTGAGTCGTGATCTTTTGCTGGTGGAGGGTCTCGCCTCAATGTTAATGGCTGTTGACTGATAAATATGGTGGATGCTAAAAGTTGGAGTGGCTCTGGCAATGTCTTAAAATAAGACCACAGAGGGATTTGCCTTATCAGTTGCCTCTTCCTTTCATGAAAGATTTCTCTATAGCATGCCATGCCGTTTGATGGCATTTTACCTACTGTATAAGTTCTTTCAAAATTGAAGTCAGTCCTCTGAAACCCTTTTGCTGCTCTGTCAACTACGTTTATGGAATATGTTTGTTGTCATTTCAGCAGTGTTCACAGCATCTTCACCAGGAGTGGATTCCAACTTAAGAAACCACTTTCTTTTCTCATCCATAAGAAGTAACTTCTTACTGGTTCAAGTTTGATCATGAGATTGCAGCAATTCAGCCACATCTTCAAGCTCCACTTCTAATTCTAGTTCTCTTGCTGGTTTCATCCCATCTGCAGCGACTTCCTCCATTGAAGTCTTGATGCCTTCGAACACATCATGAGGGTTGGAATCAACTTTTCGCAAACGCGTGTTAGTGTTGATATTTTGACTTCCTCTCATGAATCATGAGTATTCTTAGTGGCATCTAGAATGGTGAATCCTTTCCAGAAGGTATTTAATTGACTTTTCCCAGATCCATCAGAAGAATCACTATGACAGCTATAGACTTACAAAATATATTTCTTAAATAATAAGACTTGAAAGTTGATACTATTTCTGATCCATGGACTGCAGAATAAATGTCGCGTTAACTAGCATGAAAACAACTTTAATCTCTTTGCACATCTCCATCAGAGCTCTTGCGTGACCAGGTGCATTGTCAATGAGCAGTAATATTTTGAAAGGAATCTTGTTTTCTGAGCAGTAGTTCTCACCAGTGGGCTTAAAATATTCAGTAAACCATGCTGTAACAGATGTGCCATCATCAGGCTTTATTGTCCCATTTATAGAGAGCAGGAAGAGTAGATTTAGTATAGTTCTTAAGGGCCCTAGGATTTTTGGAATGGTAAAAAAGCACTGGATTCAACACGAGACCACCAGCTGCATTAGTCCCTAACAGGAGAGTCAGTCTATCCTTTGAAACTTTGAAACCAGGCATTAACTCTCTAGCAATGAAAGTCCCGGATGGATCTTTTTTTTAATGTAAAGCTGTTTTGTCTACGTTAAAAATCTGTCATTTAGGGTAGCCACCTTCATCAGTTATCTTAACTAGATCTTCTACATAACTCACTGCACCTTGTACATCACCACTTGCCGCTTTACATTGCACTTTTATGTTGTGGCTTTTATGTTATGGCTTCTTTCCTTACACTTCATGAAGAAACCTCTGCTAGCATCAAACTTTTCTTCTGTAGTTTTCTCACCTCTCTCACCCTTCATAGAACGGAAGAGAGTTAGGTCCTTGTTCTGGATTAGACTTGGGCTTAATGCAATGTTGTAGCTGGTTTGATTTTCTATCCAACCCACCAAAACTTTCTCCGTATCAGCAATAAAACTGTTTTGTTTTCTTATTCATGTGTTCACTGGAAGAGCACTTTTCATTTCTTTAAAGATCTTTTCTTTTGCATTCACAGCTTGGCTAACTTTTTGTTACAAGAGGCCTAGCTTTTGGCCTATCTCAGCTTTGGCATGCCATCCTGACTAAGCTTAATTATTTCTAGCTTTTTATTTAAAGTGAGAGATATGCACCTCTTCCTTTCACTTAGAGGCCATTGTAGGCTTATTAATTGGCCCTATTTTATTTTATTTTTTTTAGAATTTTTTTTTTTATTTCAAAGTGCTATGGGGTACAAATAATTTCAGTTACATGAATTGCTTTTATAATGCTGAGTCATGGTTATAAGAGTGCCATCACCCAGAAATTGTTCACTGTATGCAGTAGGTAGGTTTTCACCCATCCATTCCTCCCCCTGGTCAGGCCCGCCTGAAAGGTCCTCCTACCTTTAAAAACCCTGGCTAGCAAGCCATCGGGGAGTTTGAGGTTTAAGCATTGACTACTCATTCTTCTTGCCTGGCGCTCTGCAATAAAAGGCCTAATTTTAATATTACTGTGTCTCAGGGAATAGGGAGACTTGATGAGAGGGAAAGAGAGAGGGCAATAGCTGGTCAGTGGATCAATCAGAGCACACACAACACCTATTAAGTTCACTGTCTTCTATGGGCGTGGTTCATTACGGCCCAAAACAATTACAATAATAACATCAAAGATCACTGATTACAGATCACCACAACAGATACAATAAAGAAAACTTTTGGATATTGTGAGAATTACCAAAACGTGGCACAGAGCCGTGAAGTGAGAATGTGCTGTGGGAAAAATGGCACCATGCTTGATGTAGCATGCTTGCAAACCTTTCATTTGTGAAAAACAAAACAAAACAAAAACAAAAACCAAAAAAAACCCCACCAAAAATGCGTTATCTGCAAAACGCCATAAAGTGAAGTATGCCTATATATCTTGAGTATTATCACTGCTTATAATACTCCCTGCTACCACTCTAGTCTAAACCACCAGTTATGTCTTTTCCAGACTGTTTGAATGGCCTCCTAAATCATGTCCCTTCTGCTTAATTCTCCAAATGTAGTGATCTTTTTGAAATTTAAGTCTTCCCATTTCTTTATCTTGCTCATAACAACACAGTGGATTATTGGGAGTAAAATCTTTCAGTCTACACATGGTCTGTCACCTCCCTGACCTCACCTGCTTCCTTCCCTTTTATTCACTCTACTCTAAGTCCCCTGGCCTCCTCTCTATTCCTCAAAGAATATAAACTCATCCCTTTCTCGGGGCCTTTGCATGTGACAGTTGTTCTTCCTGGATCATTTTTTTCTGAACAGATATCTGTATGGCTCACATCCTCATTTCTTTCAGGTTTCTGTTCAAGTATTACTTCTTCTGAGAGGTTTTCCTTGACTGTTTTATCTACTGTAATTCTGATCTCTCCCCAACCCCTTAGTCTCTCTCTCTCTCCTCTCTCTCTCTCTTTCTTCATGGCACTTCTGTGCTACTGACTTTCTTTGTTCCGTCCTTCTCTAAATCCATTCTCTAATATTTTTGCTAGCCCTGTGTCTCCTGAGGCTAACCTTTATGGACTATCCCATATAAATTTCATTGCCCCTTGGCTAGTCGTTGGGAATTTGCCACTGGGAGCATCAGCAGGAGATAAGAGGGTGGATAAAGAGACAGATCTGGGCACTTATTATCCCCTTGCTTCCTTTGAGTATTGACTCTGTTTTGGCAGGAGTAGCTTTGCTCTGGGGCTACTGCTTTTACCTGGCGGTACTTTTCCTACAGCTCTAGTTCTTGCATTCTTCTAGTAACACAGTTCTCTGTACTTGCCTATTAGACTTAGAATGGTTACAGCTTCCCATTGTTGCTCACCCTGGGTGCTATCTCATCCTTCGTTGGTTTCTTTAGCCCTGTCCATATTACCAAATAAAAGTTCCTTTATTAACTCTCTTTAATTAAAACCATTGCCATCTTTATCTGGCCTGAAATCCTGAAAATTCAACTTCCCTGGCTATACTTGAAACTTCACATTGATTTGATTTTATCATCTGATCACCCACAAGAATGTAAGTTTTGTGAGGCGTGGTAAGCAGAATAATGTATTCTCCCCCACTTCCCACCAAGATGCACCTGAACACATGACTGTGTTACCTTTCATGGCAACACAGACTTTGCAGCTATATTATGGATACAGACATGGAGATGGAAAGATTATCCTAGATTGTCCGAGTGGGCCCAACCTAATAATATGAGACCTTAAAAGCAGAGAACCTTTCCTAACTGGGCCAGAGAGATGACACAGGAAAGGACCAAAGAGAAGCACAAAGCAGGATAGAAACTCGATTTGACATGGCTGCCTTTGGAGATGGAAGAAGGAAGCCACAGGCCAAGGAATGCATTCAGCCTGTCGAAGCAGGGAAAGGCATTCAATAACAGCCAGGAAGGAAATGGGGCTCTCAGTCCTACAACCACAAGGAACTGATTTTACCAACAACCTGAAGGAGAAGGAAACTTGTCCTCCCTAGAACCTCCAGAAAGGAACACGGTTCCGCTGCCTTGCCAACTTCTTGATTTTAGCTCTGTGAGACCCATGTTGATCTGTTGACCAACAGAACTGTAATACATTCATACTATTTAATACATAAATTTGTGGTACTATATTAGGGCAGCAATAGGAAACTGATGCATGAAGTTTGCATTTCTCTGCATCTTTGTTGTGCACACAGGGCCTAGAATAGTGCCTATTCCAGTACATGTAAAGTTGCTCAGCAAATAGCTGGTGAATTAATAAATTGATTTTAAACTGTATTTTAAGTAACCCTTGTTCATCTTAACAAAAATTCTGTGAAAGAATATAATTATGCCAATATTTATAAAGCTTGATATTCCATGAGATTATTAAGAAGTATGCCCAAAAAGAAGGACTTAATGAATTTCGCCATGGATATTTCAGCAATTTCTTACCAAAATAAACTTTCTATTTGATCAGTCA
>RJWJ010032919.1:0-18279 GCA_004363605.1 Indri indri
TTTAATGGACTGCTAAATTTGGTTTGCTAGTATTTTTTTTTTTTTTTGAGACAGAGTCTCACTCTTTTTGCTAGGGCTAGAGTGAGTGCCGTGGCGTCAGCCTAGCTCACAGCAACCTCAAACTCCCAGGCTCAAGCAATCCTACTGCCTCAGCCTCCCGAGTAGCTGGGACTACAGGCATGTGCCACCATGCCCGGCTAATTTTTTCTATATATTTTCAGTTGGCCGATTAATTTCTTTCTATTTTTAGTAGAGGCGGGGTCTCGCTCTTGCTCAGGCTGGTCTCGAACTCCTGAGCTCAAACAATCCGCCCGCCTCGGCCTCCCAGAGTGCTAGGATTACAGGCGTGAGCCACCGCGCCCGGCTGGTTTGCTAGTATTTTGTTGAGGATTTTTGCATCTATTTTCATCAGAGATTAATTCATAATTTTCTTGTAATATTGTATCCTTGCCTGGTTTTGGTATAAGAGTAGATTTCCCTCCTCTTAATTTTTTTTAGAATAGTTTGAAAAAACTGGTATAGTTCTTTAAATGTTTGGTAGAATTCAGCAGTAAAACCATCAGGTCCTGGGCTTTTCTTTGATGAGAGACTTTTTATTAATGATTCATTCTCATTGCTCATTATTGTCCTTTTCAGGTTTTCCATTTCTTTATGATTCGGTTTTGGAAGATTTTATGTGCATGGTAATTTATCCATTTCTTTTAGGTTTCACAATGTAATGACATTTACTTATACATGATGATCTCTTATGATCCTTTGTATTTCTTTGACATTAAATTGTAATATCTTTTTCATCTCTGATTTTATTTGTGTCTTTTCTCTTTTTCCCTTAGTTTAGCTAAAAGTATGTCAGTTTTACCTTTTCAAAAAAACTATTTTGTTACATTTTTGTATTTTTTTCATCTTTATTTTGTTTAATTCTGCTCTGATCTTTATTGTTTCTTTCCTCCTACTAATTTTGGGTTTATTTTGTTCTTGTTTTTCTAATTTCTATTCAGGTGCAATATTGTGCAGTTTATTTGACATCTTTCTTCTTTTCTGAGGTAGGTTTACATTGCTATGAACGTCCCTCTTAGAATTACTTTTGGTGTATCCCATAGGTTTGGTATGTTGTACTGTCATTTTTATTTGTCTCAAGAAATTTTTAAATTTCTCTTCTAATTTCTTTATTGACTCATCAGTTGTTCAGAACTATATTGTTTAATTTCCATGTATTTGTAAATTTTCCAAGGTTTCTCCTGTTGTTAATTTCTAGTTGTATAGCATTGTGGGAAGAAAAGACACTTGATATGATTTCAATCCTCTTAAATTTGTTATGATTTCTTTTGTGACCTAACATAAAATGTATCCTAGGAATGTTCCATGTGCTGTTGACAAGAATTTGTATTCTGTAGCTGTTGGATAAAATGTTTTGTAAATGTCTGTTAGGTCCATTTGGTCTAGAGTACAATTCAAATTGGGGTCCTCTTATATGTTATTTGCTTCTTTTCTCTTGTTGCTTTCAGGATTCTCTCTGTCTTTGCTCGTTGACAGTTGGATTATAATATGTCATGGGGTAGTCTTATTTAAATTGAATTTGATTTGAGATATTTTACCTTCTATTCTACCTAGATATTTATATCTTTTTCCAGGCTTGGAAAGTTTTTTGTTATTATTTGTTTAAATAAGTTCTTGTATCCTTTTCTCTTTTTCTACTCTCTCGAACATCATGATTTATATATTTGCTTTTTTGATGTTATCACATAAGTCCCATATGCTTTCTTCATTTCTTTTAATTCTTCTCCTCTGAGTGTATATTTTCAATTGACCTGTCTTAGAGTTTGCATGTTTTTTCCTCTGCTTGATCAATACTGCTGTTGATGCTCTTTATTGAAATTTTTATTTTGTTCATTGCATTTTTCAGATCCAAAATTTCTGCTATTTTTATTACTTGAACCTGTTAAATCTCTCCGATAAGTTTCTGATTTATTTTCCTGTATTTTATTGTAGTTCACTGAACTTCCCTAAAGCAGCTATTTTGAATTCTTTATGAGGCAGTTCTTCATTTCCATTTCTTTAGAGTCAGTCATTGGCACCTTATTTTGTCTATTTGGTGATGTCATGTTTCCCTGATTGTTCTTGATCCTTCAAGCCGTGCAGTGACATAGGTACCTATTTCAGTGTTTTAAGTCTTACTTGGTTTGAGAGCTTCCTTCAGTAGTAAGCCTGTCTAGAGATTCTAAGCCATGACCACTTCAGCTGTTACAGTGACAGTGGGTACGCTACACCCAGGACCACCATGGGCATAATCCTTTCGCTGCCAAGACCGAGCTGTACGCAAAGGCCATAGCCACTAAGACCAGTGCAACACTAGGGTGCACCAAAGGCCCATGGCTGCTGTGGCCTGCCTACTGATGATGTTTATTTATTTGAGGTCTGAGGCTACTATAGTTGGCTGGTGGTGATGTAGGTTATAACTTGAGTTTATCTCGCTAGGGCCATGGGTTCCTTTCTGGCAACAGGTCTGGTCTAAAGGCACCATCTGCTAGTATCAGCCTGGTGGCAGGGTTACACTTGTGCTGGGTTACACTGAGATAGGCCTGGTACTGTATTACAAGGCAAAATCTTCTACTTACTTCCCTTTCCTTTCCCCAAGTGAATGATGTTTCTCTCCATGCTATGCTACTTGGAGTTAGAGGAGGGGTGATGTAAACAATCCCATAACCATGGAGACTAATGAGGCAGACATTGGGTTGTACCCCAAATCCGCTTATGCTGAGATTAGCACAGTGCCAGGACATGCCTAAGGCCCACAGGTGCCATAGCCTGCCTGTCGCTGAGGTTTATTTGGGGACTGAGGCTGCTGTTGTCAGCTAATGTTTATACAGGTTGATTCATGACTCCATCCCATTGGGGCTACAGGTTCCCACCTGGTGCTGGGGCAGGTCTAGAGGTTCCACTGGTGAATGCTGAATAGGTGTCATAGGCTGAGGGGTTTTGCTTCTTGCTGAGTTTTACTGTGATGGGCCCAGTACTGTGTTGCAAGGCCAAGCCCTACATGTACTTCCCTCTCCTTCCACCAAGCAGACAATATCTCTTTCTGCACTGCACTGACTGGAGTTGGAAGATAGGTGATGTGGGTAATGTTATACTGTCCTTCCTATCCTCTTCAATGTGTATTTTCTTCTTATTATGGTAATATCAGGTACTGTGATCTCTCACCTAGTTTCCTGGGCTCTGCTGAAGGTTTATTGTGTGTGAATAGTTGCTCAAATTGATGTTTCCATGAGTGTAGAGTTCCCTAGAGAGTTCTATTCTGCCGTCCTGCTATGCCCCCTCCATTTTTCTTGAAAAGGCCAGAGACTGACAAGTATCATGATAGGAATATGGAAAATGGTATAATAATTACCTATTCATCTATGAAAAGATGAAATATTACTAATACATGTGATTTCATGACAATTTCTATCACCCAATATGTTAGGTATTTTTAAAACTAATTTCTTAGTTTAAATTTTAAAGTAAATATTAAGAACATATAGTGAGTCATTATATTGGGTATATGTGATTTGATTTCATGTTGTATTATATGGAGAGCATTCTGTCATAAAATGCATACTTTTTAAAAATATAAGTTCTCTTTGCATAAAGATCACACACGTAATATCTCTTTTCTCACTTGTATGACAGTTTCTCTGTTCACAGACATAGATATAAATAGATATAGGTTTCCACATGTCAATCTGTTCTTTTTAAAAGCATGTTATTCAAGAATAACATATATATTGAAAAGTATACAAATCGTAAATGTGTATACTTTACAAAGTGAATACATCTATTTAACTACCATCTAGATCAAGAAATAATACATTGGCCCAAATCAGAACCCCCTCATGCTCCCTTTAAATTATTACCCCCCTTCCCAAAGGCTAATCACTTGTCTAACATCAGTCGATACAGAATAATTTTGACTGTATTTGAATTTTATATAAAAGTAATCTAAGTACGCCATCTTCTATATTATTCCTTCACACAACATTACAAGTGTATCCCATAGCACTGTAAATAATTTATTCATAGTATTCCATGGTCTATCATGATTTATCTATTTTATAGTTAATAGATACTTGGGGCATTATTTTTAATTATAATGAATAATTTTACAGTGAACATTCGTATATATGAATACATATATACCTTATGAAGCACATTTGCACATGTATGCATTTGGGGGATATATACTAGAATAAAGAGTCTGATTCCATTTTTGTTGTTTGTTGACAGAACTCAAGCTCTGCCACTCCCTTTTACTCTTCTGCTCTTGTATCTCTGTAATCTTACAAGGAAAGTGCAGGAATTTGTGATTCATGTATATGGATATGTCCAGCTTGAGTAGATGGTACCTAAAATATTCTAAAGACTTTATGCCAATTTACACTCTACCACCTGTTGAAACATATTCTGGTGATTGATCCTTATCCTCAGTAACATTTGAAATTGTCATTTTTTTCTTTTTCTTTTTTGTCACTCTGGCAGGTTTGTAGAAGAATTACACTGTGATAACAAATGATCACATTTTAAAGTAATTATTGACTTTTCGCATATCTCTTTTTGTGAAGTGCCAGTTCAAATCTTTTGCTTATTTTAATAATTTTGTATACCTTTTTAATAATTTAATTTATAGGAATTGTTTATATAACCCAGACATGAGTCCTTTGTGTATCTATATACCCAATATTATATATATATGCAAATATATACATATATCATTATTTATATACCAAATATTTTGTTTCTTTTTGTGATTGCATTTTTTAATTTTCATCAAACCGAAAGTCTTAATTTCACTTTTTTGATATACCAGTTTTTAATTTAAATGAAGTTGATTTTTTAATGATTATCCTTTTTGTATCCTGTTTAAGGGATCAGTGTCAAACACGTGGTCATGAAGATATTTCACTTATGCTATCTTATTAAAGCTTCATCTTTCTAAATCTAGAATTCATCTGTACTTGATTTTTATATTTAGTATGAGGTACCAAATGAATATTCGGTTGTCAACCTTTACTTTTAAGATTTTTACATTGACTTGAAGTTAAAAATATTCATCCTCATTAAGCAACTAGACTGATAGTTCCTTACAATAACTTCAATTCTTCATTTTCTCAAGCATTTCTTTTGACATTTATTTTGTGCCAAATGCAATTTTAGGCATTGGAAAAAAAATTTAAAAACCCAACATATCTGTATAATGCATTATAATACAATAATGATATGAAATAATGGTGGTTATAGTAGAGATTGTAAAAACTGGGAATATTCCACATATATCTGATATATTTATAGTAGCACTGTCAGCTTTTGCTGATGAATTGGATATGGAGAATTAACCAAAAAAATAAAAAGAGTCAAAGATAACACCACTGTTTTGGGCTGAAGCAACTGGAAAAGAACTACCTTTTACTGAAATTAGAGAGACTGTGGGATGAACAAGAAATGGTTAATTTTTAAAAAATATCTTCATATCATGATTTTAGATATCAAAATAATTTATCTATTTACCAAGTCCAACCATTAAGAAGAAAAATTCATAAATTTTCCTACAGAAAATTTTAGAACCATGTGAGCATACATCCTTATCCTTATTTTCTAAATTACTTCAATTAATAAAGAAAACTTCTTTATCCTCAATGAAATAAACACGCAATTTAGAGTATTGATTTTTTATACAAAGAAATGGTCATGTATTTCAAGGGATTGTTTTTAACTTTCTGATGAGAATAAAGAATCAATATCTTAATTTTAAAATTGTGATGGAACATTGACTCCTATTAAAATGTCCGGATACTCTCAAACATTCAAATAAGAAAGAATAGAAATTATTGAGTCCTTGTACTAAGAGTTACTGGTTATCACTTATTACAATACTTGAAAATCACTTTGAGCATGAAGGGCCTAGAGCTAATACATTTAGGGACCTTTATCAATATTCATGAGTACAACACAAAGCTTTATTGCAAGTGGGGAGAAGATAATAATGTAATGAATCCTAGATTAGGGAGGTAGAGAATGCAATCATTGCTAAAGCCAGGGTTTTCACAGCCAAACTAGTTTCTTATTCCTGATAATTTTTTAGTAATACTTCTTTACTCCTCATTTTAAGAAAACGTACTAACTTAAAAAATAAGTAAAATAACGGGAAAACATATCAGATCTGAGATCCTGCTTTTATATAAACCTTGGAATTTCAGATGAACATTTGTGAGAGACCTTGTAAAGTTCACGGGTCAAATAATAACCTGAATGTTGTTTTATTTCATTATGCAAACTGAAGCCAATGAAGTATATTAAGAAGATGTTAAGACAATATCTTTACTTCCTCCAGTTCTATATAAAAATAGCAACTAACATTTGCATGATGCATTATAGTTTACAAATTGCGGTCACATAACTTAGCTGACTTGATTTTGCATCTCAGATTCGAAGACACACTTTAAATAGAAATTGTTATCTCTGGGAAATTGTAAGCATTGGCAGAACACACAAATATGACCAATTCTACATTCCATTTAGAATTTAGGTAAGAACTATCCAATATTTTGCAGCAGCTATTAGCAGACATTTCCTATTTTTTTTTTTTTTTATTCCAGGGTATTGTGAGGGTACAAACATTATGGTTACACTTTATGTCTTTGCCTCACCCAAGTGCGGGTTAAAGGCATGCCCTTCCCCGCCTACAGTGCTCCCCGTGTCCTTTAGTTGTGGATTTACGCACCCCATCCCCCTAATCCCTAAAGAGTATTTCTGCCACGTGATCACTCTAGTGTTGACACTTGCTTTTTGGAGCTCCACAAATACATTAAGTTGAAGCAATATTCTCTCCCATCTCAGCCATCTTTCTCTTTGTCATTATAAGGATCCCTTCTTTTTGAAACACTAGTCCATGGCCATGATATAATATATGAAATATTTAAAACATTCTTTCTCCCACTCTTTTCTCTTAAACTTGTTGTACTTAAAATCTTAGCAACAGTACAGACATGTAAATGAAATGGATGGTGTTCGACTTTATCTACACAACTTATTTTGAGTAACTTTCTACTCTTCACCCAGTTCTGTCCTCCAAATATTCAGAAATATCTACTCTCAATCTTGCCCTGCCCTCTAAAACAAAGTTTTATAATTCTGATGTTGTACCACCATAGCCTGTCACCACCTCCCTCAACCTTCAATCTATAATTTTTGTCCTATACCTTAGTCCCTATTCTGTTTCACAATTTTTTTAAAAAAAGTACAAAATAATGTATAATTATTTATATACATAAATTATTATATATATAAATTATACATAAATATGTATATATTTTATATATATATATGTGTGTGTGTGTGTATGTCAGGTTATTTTCATGGATAACATATTGAAATGTCCCCTGACAAAAGAGAAATTCTAATGGTAAAATCTATTATTAAAGGAAATATATCCGTCAATCTTATACACATGCTTTTGAAGAGTGGAATATTGGAAATATTATTTTCTATGAGTCAAAAGTAGCAAAAAGGGGCCAATATATATAGTCTATTAAATGCCAGCTTCTATGGGAGATCTAAATATATCAAATTTCTACGTCTCAGGTAGATGTCACTATGTCCATTTAATAGACTGGAAAACTGAGGTTCATATAGCTTAAAGTGTCCACAGTCACAGTCACATAGGCAATAAATGATAGAGGCAAGTTCCTACTAACTTGTTCTTTCAGATCACAAGGCCCATGTTCTTTCTTACAGAACAACAATAACAACACATACATTTATACAATAGCCTGTATTAGTCTGCTAGGGCTACTACAACAAAACACTACAGACAGGGTGGCTTAAACAACAAAAATTTATTTTCTCACATTTCTGAAGGCTAGAATTTCATGATGAAGGTATTGGCAAGTTTGGTTTCTCCTGAGGCCACTTTCCTTGCAGCTTGCAGACAGCTGCCTTCTAGCTGTGTCCTTACATGGCCTTTTGTGTATGTATGAGCACCCCATTGTCTCTTCCTCTTCTTATAAAGGCAGCAATCCTACTGGATTAGGAACTTACACTTATGACCCCACTTAACTTTAATTACCTTGTTAAAGGATCACTCTCCAAACACAGTCACACTAGGTAGGAGTTAGGGCTTCAAT
Organism: Indri indri; assembly: GCA_004363605.1. Taxonomy (NCBI): domain Eukaryota; kingdom Metazoa; phylum Chordata; class Mammalia; order Primates; family Indriidae; genus Indri; species Indri indri. The sequence continues at coordinate 8,157 of RJWJ010032919.1, forward strand.
GCATAACTTTGGGGGAACACAATTCAGTCTATAACGTGCTTTTCTTTCCATTTAACAGAGAAGTATTATTATATCTCATAACAATGTGAACATATTTTTAGATTCAATTACAACATATTGAATAGAATTTCAAAGACAAAATTGACACTGATATTAACCATTAATATCCTAAAATTAAGGCATATTCAAGAAGTTGGAATAGAGAAGTTGCTTTCTAATGTTTCTTCCATTGGATTTGTATGGCATAATAAAGTTAACCCAGTGTAACGATAAATGTGACATTTCTGGAGCCTCTGCTGTACACCAGGCACCACGTTATGCCTTCGGGATACAGATGTTAGTGAGATGCACTGCTAAACCCTTGGTTCCCCAACCCAAAGAGCATTCTGTTTTTTGGGTTTTTTTTTCTTTCCTCACTAAGTGTCAGTTAGGAGGCTCTTGGTATAGAAGGACAGAAGCAGACCCAGGTTGTGTGGTGCTTAAGGTAATACAATTTTGCAAGAACTTTAAGAAGAATTTAAAACTATGAATAGAAAATTAGATATGAGTGTTTATTTAGGCGGAGGAAAAATAAATCAACAACTCACACATTTTAAAAGCAGACACCACAAATATCACAACACTGAGAGAAAGAACACAATTTTTAGACAGACTTCTACAGAACATTTTATTACATTTTTGTGACTGCATTCTTCTTGCCTCTTCCTTCAACAATGATTTCCCGAAGGTTTTTACTGAGATAATGAAAAGAAAATTGAGCTTGTTTCCTAACATTGCTAGAAAGTTTGTTATTATTTTCATTAAACATTTGTTTTTATTATTTTTATTATATATTTAATTTATTAAATAATAAAAGCTACTATTTATTTTTGTTTTTACCATATACTGCAGAAAAGTATATTTTAGCTTCACATGTTATAATTTGTAATGGTACGTAAAACCTCTAAAAAGTTATTTTATAAGTGAACTAGAAAATATCAGTATTTGAAGCTTTCTTCGGCAATGACTTAAGTACCCTTAGAACTGATGATTCTCTGACAAGTTTTACATCAGCGCAGCATTAGAGTGACATATTTCACTTTGTGCCTTTTTGTTGATGTTAGTGTTTTGTGTCAAATTAGCAAGGAGTTTAAATATTTTTTCATGTCTTCATAAGTCACATTCCTTGTTATTGATTATCAAACAATTCACAGATGTATCCTGTGTTTCTATTAATATTTATCTTTCTCTAAATAAATTTCTGCTTTGATATAATCGACATTTTATCACAATTGGCTTGAAGATATCAAATAATTTTTATTGATTTTATCACTCATCTTTATAAATTCTGCTTCATTGTCCATGAATTTTATCTCAATATCCTCTCAGCTACTTAATAAATGAATGTAAAGTGATAAAAGATAATATATTTCATATACATCAATTCTGAATTCTGTAAGTTTTCATTTTTTTAATTGAATTTAGAAAATTGCAATTAAAATGGCATATCTGGGCCTTATCAACATGTTGAATACATTTTTAAAATCCTATTTGTATTTGAGTTTATCTTTTGAATCTTTGCATAATATTTTAGAGCCTTTTAAATGTTGATGTATCTATAGTGGAAGAATTGGACAGAACATTGTTTTGGGACCTGGCTTAAGGGACGTCGATTTGGCGATGCATTAAGTTTAGGTTTAGTGAGATGTATTTATGTGGTTGACGATCATTTCAATGAATGACATAGGAATGGCTTCCAGGAATATTCATACCATCCACTCTGACAATTCACTCAACTTCATGGCAGGAAAGTACAGAAACAGAAATGTACCACAGTATGAATACGTCCTGCAATCACTCTAACTCCCTCAAACACAAAGGGATGTATCAATGGAGGGGAAGTTATTAGTCAGTATTGCCCTAAGATCCAGGCAAGAAATGTTTCTGTCCTAAACTTCACACTTCAGGAGGCCCTTCATGTAAAAAATACACAAAATATTTATTAAATAAATCATGGGCAAACTCTCATCCAAGATCTGTATCCAGAGCTGTTATAGCGCAACTTAAACATCCACTCTCATGAGTAATACCATCAGGCTCCAGGGAAATACTTCTCATCTCTTGCCGTAAATTCTGAGAACAAAAGGTGGTTGATTTCAAATGCCACAAAGATTTGTGTAGGTCAGACACTGCATCTGAGTTCAGAAAGGGTTTGAGTAGAGAAAACATTTAGGTAAGAGAAAAAACAAATTAAGCAAATAGTCAAATCGTCCTTTCAAATAGCAATAATGCAATAGATCCTTGTATAATGTGGCATTATTTCCCAGCAATGCTCCAGCATCCATTTTTTTCTTCACTTGTATTCCAATTTGTTGTTACTAGTACTCACAAAGTTGTGCAGTATGTCCAAGAGTTACTCATGGAGGTTAAGAATTGGCTTACAATATTAAATAAGTCACATTAATCCTAAATTTGCATATATGTAGGTCTATAGGTGGCACGTGAGAAGTATAATATCCATTCTGTACACTGACAATGAGATGGACACTAAACATTAGAATTGCAAACGGATTTTACACTTTAAACTGCTTAATCCGATTTAAATGTTCAAGAATATTAAAAATGTTCAGCTTGATCAAAATAATTTTGATTGAAAATTTTGAAATGTGTAATTTGTATTTGTCTTTTAATTTAATAAATATTTGGAATATTTTAAAGGATATATAATTTTAAACACAGGTAAAATGATTTGCATATAAACTAATATTTTTGATGAAAACAGTACAGTCAATTTTTATTCACTTGAGATACAATCATATTTTTAATCCTTGAGATCATTATTAGCAATAAAACATATTTATAGTAAAGACTCGATTTTAATAACATAATTAGCAATTTTGCAAATATAAGCAAAATAAATTGGCTAAAATTCATAATAATTTAGAAATGATACATGTCTTACTTTATTATTCATTTAATATCACTGGCCCATCTTTAGACTCCCAGAGTCATATAAAATTCATACATGTATTTCTCAATTACTTTTTTATGAAGAGATAGCTTGATCAGTAATTTTAACATAGCTAGACCTGCAATTTATAATGTTTAATACAGCAGATCCATGATATGCGGGCTTCTATTTATATTCTTCTTCTTAAATTCTGAAAATTTTAGGGGTAGATTAAGTGGAGTTGATAAGCAATTTCAACTGAAATATTTTATGTTTTCAAATTTTATAGTACTCTCAAACACCTCGGAAAGGGTCCATGGAGGTAAGTAGCCCTGAAGATTTAGCTTCATTTACTGCGTAACCATGCTATTTGCCCTTGTCCTATAGCCAGAGATGAGGTATAATCATTCCCATTGGGTGATCACTGGGTTCCTGCCTGATTTTCTACTCTGCGATCATTTAATCACAAAGTTATCACTCCTATATACTTAGTGTACTGCACTGCAAAGATTTTCAGTTCAAGTTTTAGCTCTACCACTTTCTGTTAATAGCTCCTTAAACAATCTCCGTAGATTTCCCTTTCCCGATCTCTACAATGAAAGGATTACACTAAACTACCCTGTATTACCTGGGTTCCAGCCAGGTTTCTGTACAAAATAAAAATCCAATAATAAGCAAATGATAAAAAGTTTGTTGTTTTTGAAATTTGTTGTTTCCATTTGTAAGAGTCCAAGGTGAGCATTTTGGGTTAGCAGGCGGATCTGCAATACATGTTCACTGAAGAACCCAGGTTCATTCCTCTACATTGTAACTTCAACCCTAGACTTTGGTGCAATCTGCATAATCGTGTTGTGTTGTGCTTCAGCTAGTGGGAAGAAGAAAGAAAACATGCAGGAGGCACACCCGCAGTCTTAAGGCTTTGGCCATAAGTGTCACCCCTCCTTCCGGTTGCACTCTATTGGCGAGAACTTAGATGTGCAGTGAACAACATGGGTTTGAACTTCATGGGTCCACATATATGAAGATTTTTTTCAATAAAAGTTACACTGACTGCGCCTGCCTGTCCCGCCTCTCCTCCCACCTCTTTGACTTTTTCTGCCTCTGTCACCCCTAAGGACAGCAAGAACAATCCCTTCTCTTCCTCCTCTTCCTCAGCCTACTTGAAGTTGGCAAAGATAAAGACCTTCATTGCCACATCTAAATTCAAACAGGGCTAAGAGATAGAGTGTGGCTAAATAGGCACATGTTTGGTCATAACTCCACTTCTGTAAGTGGAAAAAAATTGAATTGTAGTGTAAAATTAGCAATATTTGCAATAATTCCTTAATTGTTTTCAAATTGTGGAATTATGATTTTTTTATGTCTCGAAATATTTAACTTATAATTTGATGTTTTGTCACAGCATATCTAAAATCTGGGGAAAAAATTAGCTCTTGGTAGAGTGTCATATTCTATTGAATCTTTATTGCATCTGTGTCAGTCCGAATCTCTCAAAAATATTAAAAATTTGACCTTCCATTGTTATATACCCTCCCCAACTCTGGGGTAGAAGAATGATGGTTAGGGCGAATTACGTGCTTTTTTCTGAGATGTATGTAAAGTTTTAAAAAATAAGTGAATTTTATAATTGTTTCTAGAGATAGGTGCTGTTATTATTGTTTTAGTACCATATTTTAACATTCTCCAGGCAAATATGTTGACTATTTAAAATAATTTTCAATTCTTTCCAATTGTGACAATTTATGCTTTACTATTTGGATCACATTTCCATCTACAACGTTCAATTCTCAATTTAAAAAAGTAAGGCTGCATATATGAGAATGTCTACCCTCTTTGCTAAAGCATAAAAAGATCAAGAAGAATGAGAACTACATGCTAATTATACTGAAAGCCTTTTTAAGGATTGCACATTTCTAAACTAATGGACTCAAGTATACAAAATTATTCCTTTGGGAAAATTCACATGCAAGAGAGTGGCTTGATTTTTTTTTAAATTAATTTATCTCAACTTGAGAGAAATTTGAACTCATTTTAGCTAATTAATATAATTTAAGTTTACCATTACCTGTGTTACTTTGATTTGATCATAAAAACATGTCCAAAACACAGTAAAAAAAAATCTGTATTATATTTACAAAACTCTACCTTAAATTCTAAGATAAACTGAGTCATTAAAACCATCATAGAAAATGACACTACAACTTTCATGCTATGTTTGCAGGATGTTTTGTTGTCATTTTATTCTGCCTCAAAGCTATAATATTTTAAGACTTTTTTTAAGTGCCTCAAAAGACAAAAATAATTCTTAAATATGTCTCCAACGGTCAAGAGGAGAGTTCACGATCTGAGCATATTATAGGGCAGATGCCTAATGCTGTGAACAGGCTAGTTCACAAGCTATTTTACATCTACTGCAGTGGTTCCCAAAAAGTACAATGCCTGGACAGAAGCATCAGCATCACCTGGGACTTGTTAGAAATGCAAATTCCAAGGCCCTAGCCCAGATTTGCTGAATCAGAAGCTCTGTGGTGGGTGGGTCTCAGCAATCATTGTTTAAATAAGCTTGTTCCTCTCTTACTCACCTAGATGATACTGATGTACAATAAAGTGTGAAAAATCCTTTTCCAGTGGATTCCACAGTTTAAGACAATTTCAAGCTCTGTGTAGAGGTTACATAAATTATTCTAAATATGTTGTTTATTCAAAACTTTCATAGCACACAAAAATATCTCAAATGAGGATATGTTTTTCTCAATTCTGTCCCAGTTAAAACAAGACAGAGATAATCAAAATCTAATTTCAGCACTTCCTAATAAGTAACTTTAAACTCATTTACATTAAACAAACAAAAAACTTCTCTAATCTACTACTACCAATTTTCAACTGAATCTCTTATAGGAAAAGCACAAAATAATTGAAAATTAATTTTTTGTGTGTTTACTAGTTTTGCATTAAGAAGAACTATATGAATGGTTGTCAACCTTAAACATCACCATATCCATTGGTTAATACATCACCATTATCCATTTTAATAAATTTTAAGATAATATATGATAAAATAAGGTGAAATGAACCCTTGCAAATTTAAAGAAATAGCTGGGGGTAGCTTGAAGGAAATATTAATATTTTACAATGGGCTGCTTTTTATAGAAAATATTTACTAATTACAAACTTTTAAAAAATGACTCTGTGGTAAGCATACTAAACCTAAAGAGTTAATCTCTCAGGGAACTAATAGTTTCCAACAAACATACCAGAGAGGAAAGATTTTGATTTTTTCACTACTGATTTACTTGACATATAACCCGAAAATGAGTGTTTCCTTTAGCATTCAGTTTTTAAAACAAGGTACGTTTGTTCCTATTACTTTGTCTGAACAAGCAGAAATTATTTTAATAAATGCAATAAAGAATAAAATATTTTCTTCCACTTTGTGACCTATTGTTTGACTCTCCCTGTATATCTTGAGAAACAGAATTTTTAATTCTAGGTAATTGAATTTATCACTTTTTTCCCTTATATCTTGTCAAGAAAATTCTTCTGTAACCTAAGGTCATAAAAATATTCATCTATTTTATTCCTTAATATTGTACAGATTTCCCTTTCTTATTTAGCTCTTTAAACCATGGGTAATTGGGTTTTGTGCAATTTTTGAGATTTTTATCCAATTACAATTTTAAATATTTCCAGAATCACTTATTGTAAAGCCTGCCCTTTCTCGGCATCACACAAGAACTACCTCTGTGATCTAGCAAGTCTTTCTCTATGTACTTGAGTCTGTATCTCGCTTTATTCTCTTTCATTATCTATATTTATATTTAATTCTATATCTGTATCAATTCTTCTGCCAATACTATATCTTCTTAAATACTAAATCTCATGCTGTCTGGTATGACAAACCTATTTAATTCTTGTTCTTCTTCAAGAGTTTTTTGGGCTATTATTGACTCTAAATTTTAAAATAAGCCCATCACTTTCCACACACTAAGCAAAAACATATTGGAATATTAATTAGAAACACTAAATCAAAACACAAATTTTGGGAAATTTGACATGTTCACAATATTAAATATTCCAATCAATTAACATGGCACATTAGTCCACTTATTTTGGCATTGTTTAATGTTTCTACCCAGTATGTCATTCACAAATCATTATACTTTCTTTGAAAAACATGTCAAAATTGTGAAATATGATAAATACCTTGAAATTAAATAAAGTTCAACACCTATGTTGAGCCCATGCCATATTATAAATATTGTGCTAAGACACAGGTATAGAGTCAAGGAAAAGCATGCTTATTATGATGTTATTTAGATGTGTTTTAACTCTGCAACATTTTGCACATTGTTTCTTTTCAAAATTCTTCAGCTCATGTGGTTATCTGGCTTGTGTTTTATGTACTTATATCAATATAGCATCCTTTCTGCACATTCTCATCAAGAGATCATCAAGAACACCAGTTGTGAAGCCAACAAGGCTGAGCTGAGCCCAGTGGAGCAGTGATCTCATGATGGTCAGCATCCACAGAACACAGGAGAGATTAGAATAAAGGAAGTATCTTTCCTGAGAAAATGAAACGATACCATCAGTAACACTCAGCAATAGCTGGAGGAAGACTTGGAGGCTGCCTGTATTTTTTCAAGCAACTTTAGTAGTCTCATAGTTAACTGATTCTGAATTTACACAGCTTGGATGAAAAATCTTCTCCTCCACTTATATATCCTTGGGCAAATTAATGAATAATTTTGAGAACCAGTTTCCTCAACTCAAGACTGTGGAAAATAAAAATATTTCTCTGGATTCCTCAGACAATTAAATATTGTGATTTAGATAAAATAGTTAGCATAGCATCCAATACAAATAAAGTGTCCAAGAAAACTTGGTAATTATTTTTTTCATATTATAGATATATACAATGTGTGGCATGAGTTGAAGCTAGGCATTGCATAAAATTGTGGGAAAAAATATATACATTCATCCCCTGGCAATCTCCATTTAACTAGCGTTCATCTTTTTTAAATAATAAACTACAAACTCAAAAATAGGTTTTTTTATTTGATTCCCTTACCTCCCTAACCTCTATTCTTCTTTGCATTGTACTGGCACAAGAACAGAGACAAAGATCAATGGATCAGAACAGAGAACCCAGATATAAAACCATCTTCATATTGCCATCTGATCTTTGACAAAGCATACAAAAACATACACTGGGGAAAGGAATCCCCATTAAATAAATGGTGCTGGTAAAATTGGATAGCTGCATGTAGAAGATTGAAACAGGATCCGCACCTCTCACCGCTCACAAAAATTAATTCATGATGAATAACAGACTTAAACCTAAGGCATTAAACTATAAGAATTCTAGAAGAAAATGCTGGAAAAAACTCTTATAGATATTGGCCAAGGCAAATAATTTACAAAGAAGACCCCAAAAGCAATCACAGCAACAACAAAATAAATACATGGGACCTGATCAAATAAAAAAGCTTCTACACAACCAAGGAAACAATCAATAGATCGAATAGACAACCTACAGAATGAGAGAAAATATTTGCGTGGTATACATCCAGTAAAAGGCTCGTAACCAAAGTCTGCAAAGAACGCAAGCAAATCAGCTAGAACAAAATCAAACCACCCCATTAAAAAGTGGGCAAAAGATATGAACAGAAACTTTTCAAATACAGGTAGACTAATGGCCAACTAACACATGAAAAAAATGCTCAACATCTCTAATCATCAGGGAAATACAAATCAAAGCCACAATGAGATATCACCTAACTCCAGTGAGAATGGCTCTTACCATAAAGTCCCAAAACATCAGATGCTGAAGTGGATGTTGAGAGAAAGTAACACGTACATACTGTTGGTGGGACTGCAAACTAGTACAACCTCTATGGAAAGTAGTATGGAGATACCTCAAAGAACTAAAAGTAGACCTACCATTTAATCCAGCAATCCCGCTACTTGGTATTTACCCAAAGGAAAAAAGACTTTTTATAAAAAAGACACTTGCCCTTGAATGTTTATAGCAGCACAATTCACAATTGCATAGATGTGGAAACAACCCAAGTGTCCACCAATACGTGAGTGGATTAATAAGATGTGGTATATGTATACCATGAGGTACTACCTAGCCATAAAAAAAAAAAAATGGTGATTTAGTATCTTTTGTAACAACTTGGCTGGAACTGGAGACCATTGTTCTAAGTGAAGTATCACAAGAATGGAAAAACAAACACCATATGTACTCAATACTAAATTGGAACTAATTGAGCAACACTTATGTGCACATATGGAAGCAAAACTTAACAGAAATCAAATAGGTGGGAGGGGGAGGAAGGGATGGGTACATTCACACCTAACAGGTACAATGCACACTACCTGGGTGAAGGACACACTTATAACTTTGATTCAAACTGTACAAAAGCAAAGTACGTAACCAAAATGTGTATACCCCTATAATATTCTGAAATTTAAAAAACAAGTCCCAAAACAACAGATACTGGCATGGATGCAGAGAAAAAGGAACACTCACAATGTTTGTGGGACTGCAAATTTGTGCAACTTCTATGGAAAGTAATATGGAGATATCTCAAAGAATTAAAAGTAGACCTATCATTTGACCTAGCAATCCCACTACTGGATAGTTACCCAAAGGAAAAAAAGACATTTTATAAAAAGGATGTTTGTACTCAAATGTTTATAGCAGCACAATTCACAACTGCAAAGATGTGGAAACAACTCAAGTGCCCATCAATACATGAGGGATTAATAAAATATGATATTTGTATACCATGGAGTACTACTCAACCATAAAAAATGGTGAACTAATACCATTTGTAACCACCTGGATGGAACTAGAGCCCATTATTCTAAGTGAAGTATCACAAGAATGGAAAAACAAACACCACCTGTATTCAATAATCAACTGGAACTAAACAATCAACACTTATGTGAGCATATGGAAGTAAAACTCAAAGTAAAATGTCCATCCTACCCAAAGTGGTCTGCAGATTCCACGCAATTCTCATAAAAATTCCAACGGTATTTTCACAGAAATACAAAAAACAATCCTAAAATTCGTGCCTTTCCAAAAGACACTGAATAACCAAAGCAATTTTGAGCAAAAAGAACAAATCTGGAGATATCACATTATCTGACTTCAGAATACATTATAAAACTATAGCAACC
>RJWJ010032920.1:0-18224 GCA_004363605.1 Indri indri
GGTCTCAGTTCCCTGCCAGCCCATGGAATTTTTCAAACAAACTACCCACATCCAGGGACCACACTGCTCCCTTGATACTACAGAGCCTGCCTGCCACAGCCCCGGGCTGTTCACTCTGTTCTCAAGTTCAACCCTGCTGTGGCCTTGTGTGGCACCATGTCTTCCTCCTCCCAGGCTGTGAGTATGTGTGATGAATAAACTGGTCTCGATCTCATCTGTCCAGTGCTGGCTGTCAGGAAACATCCCCAAAACCCCAGGGTTGTTATCCCGTGGGATGAAGAGTAGCAATTCAAACACGCCAGCATAGAGGTCTGCCGAGGAGGCCTGTGTAGGTGACATGCAGCATGCAGACAGGAACAAGAGGGAGTGCTGCCCCAGGCTCCTGTGGGGACATGCAAGAGCAACAGGCATGCCTGACCCTGCTGCCGGCTTATAACGCCACCTGCTGTAGCCTCGTACAAAATGATTCATGGAGAGTGACAAGGTCCAACCATCAAATGCTTACTAGACCATTAACTTCAGAATAACCACTATAGAAGAAACAATAATCAACCTACACTGAGGTTCATATATTAACTTCCCATTCTTATTCATTCAAAAAAATCTTTAAAAGATGCTCAGCCAAGTAAGAGCAGGCAAACTGCTTCTGTTCTAAGTGCAGCCACACACGTGCCTCTTTCATTTTTCATCATCCTAGCTCTGATGATCCTCTCCAGTGGGTTCCTGACTCACCCCATGTGTGTTCATCTGTAAAATGGGCATAATAATAGCATCTACTGCATGGGGTTACAACAGTGTCTGCATGGCACTTAGAGCAGCTTTAACATCCACAAGTACTGAGTAAGCATTAGAAAAACTTTAAGTTTAAAAAAAAAAGTGGGACTTTGGTCCTGAACTTTTGAGAACATCTACTCAATAAAATCTCCACAGAGGTACAATCAATCCAAGAAGACACGAATAACTCAAACGAATCCATCAGAGAACACGACACTACATAATGATGATCGAAAGTGTTACAATGTGCAGACCTGACAATCTTTCCAAACAGCCATGGGGGAAGGAAAGAACAGCATGGGCTGGGCCTGCCAGCTAAGTTTTTCAGAAGAACTTGATCTTTGCCTTAATGGTGCATAAAATTGTTAGAAAGAGGGGAATCGTGTTACATACGAAATAAATTCTAGTAAGCTCTAAGTACAGGCTTATGGTCCTGGAAAATATTTATAATTGGAAAACTGCATTTGGCAAAATCATGTTAAAAAATTAAAATGTCATTAATCACAACACAGTTATCTATAACATATATTAAACCTATATTTATCTATCATCCCTTACAAGCCTTTCCCTCTCCAGAAAGGCGACCTTGTCTGAGAATCTATCGCCATCTCCTCTGTCTGGGTTACCACTGTACCAAGGCACGCTTCCATGTGGCCTTCACACTCTACAGTGTGACTTACCTGTGTCTCAGGCTTAAATCTCAATCCACAAACTCAGGTGTCAAGTGAATATAACTTCCTTTACTTTTTGTGTGACTCAGTTTCAGCTCGGGATGGCATAATTTCCAAGCTCAAGACACCATAATTTCCAGGAGTCTTATGTAGTGCCAAAGCAGCACCAGGGGTGGAATCTCAGGTCCTCAAAATCATCCATCCATGTAAGCTGAGCTGTCTATCGCCCTGCCCTGCCCTAGAGCTTTGGTTCAGGGGCAATGGCCTGGGGTCACCGAGACCCTGTTTCTGTGTTCCTCAGGCTCAAGCCTTGTCTCCAGTCTTTCCCTACCACTTTAGGCACATGGGAACCCTCCTGCAGCTAAAGTCCCTGACGCCCTGCCATTTCTTCTCTGGGGTCCAGACACCTCCTAAGACCGTACCCCATAGAAGGGTCCTGGGATGTTCTTTAGGATCTACCAGTATCAGTGTTCTCATCACTGCTCCAACTCTCTCTCTCTCTCTCCCCCAAGCCAAAGTACTCCTTTTGTAAAAAATGTGGGAGGTTGGAGCAGGGTTATTCATTTTGTCTCACCAATATTTGTTCTAGACCACCAGCCCTTTCTGTTCCCCATAGACCCACCCCCATGTCTTACCTACTCCACCCCCCCCACACACACACACCCTGCACTCCTTGGGTTCTCCACACTCCCACACCCAAGGAAATACCCTACTTTTTTTTTCATGGGGTTTGGGATGTGTTCCTTTCCTTTCCTAAGCTTCGAAATAAATAACACAGAGGCTTTTCAACTATTTACAGAGACTAGAAGAGTAAGATAAAATATATGTGTGTGTATGCCTTTATGGGTTTATTCACAGATATCCCTACAAATTAATTTATGCACATATGCTAACATATGATAAAATAGGCTTTGCTCCAGGGGTGAAAAAGCCTTGTGTTCTGTCAGTCTCTTCAGAACTTCCTAAGTTAACTATTGCACTAGAACCCTTGTCTCAGCATCTCCCTCTGGGAGAACCCAAACTATGCCAATGGGATGGCTTGTTGGAGGAAAAGATGCCTGTGGGAAGTTACCATGAGCAAAAGAAAATACCAGGCAGTGTAGAGAGAAGGCTGCTCTGAGCAATGGAGACTTCACAGGTGTTTTCTGAATTATAAATACCCGATGCTTGTGTCTGACATACATTGATACTAAAATGCTTTACGTACGTGGGAATAAGTTTTCCAAAGTCAGCGGACTAACAATGGTTTTATATAACATTAGAGAAAGATGATTTTTCTAGATGCCAGTGGTTCTCAAAGTGTGGTTTCTGAACCATCAAAACATAGGGGGAACTCGTTCCAAATGAAGATTCTTGGGCCCACCCCAGACCTCAGAAAGTCAGGAGGTGGCTACCAGCAATCTGTGCGTTCAACAAGCATGCCAGGCCATTCTGATGCACTCGAGTTGGAGAACCACCGATTTATGCCACAGAAAAGTGATCAGGACCATGAGCTATGTGCAAGATCAGGCTGCACAGGAAGGTGGGGCCAGTGGTGGGACAGTGGGGTTTTCTGCCACTTTCTGGGTTTGCTTTTGGGCATGTATGTCATTTTCCCTTTCTGAGATTTTTTTTGGGGGGGGGCGCTATAAGACAGTCGTTAACGGTAGTACATACCTCGCACAGTCTAGCATGAGAATGAAATGCAGTCACGCGTTTGGAAGGTCTGCATAATTGTTAAAATACTGTAGAAATATAAAGCAAGCGGGCAGGAAGCTTTTAAAAAGCCAGCAGCGGCAGCCGGAGAACGGCTCGATTGGCGCTCCCAGCACAATCTGAACAGCCCTCCCAGGGCCTGAACAGCAGCGGGGCCGCCCGCATCTCCGCAAAGTCCGCAGAGCCGCCCGCGCCCTCCCGGGACGCCTCCGCGGCGTGCCCCGTTCCCTGCGGTCACCGACGGCCTGATTTACAGAGCGCGCGTTTTAAAGGTGTCTGGCCCGGCGGTTTCTCACTGCGCCGTCTTCAAACGCGCCGGTGGAAGAGAGAAGAGCGAGGGGAAGGCGGGGAGAGCGCTGGACCGACCCCCCACGACCTGTCTCCGCTCCGCTTGCTCAGAGCCGGCCACGCCCGTCAGACGGGAAGGGCTAACTGGGTCGCAGACCGAGCGGGGTCCGCGATCGGAGGAGGGGGCTTGATTCTTGATGCGGAGTCGGGTGAGCAGTGTGCTCGTCAGTCCCCGTCTGCAAAGCACCCAAACAGCCCGAGCCCTGGGGCGGCTGTCGGCTCGGTGGAGGGGGGCGCAGAGAATGTCAGAGCACCCCTCCTCCGCAGGTGGCGGTCACAGTTCAGCCTCCCTCCCGGAGTCCCGATGGCCTTGGAGGCCGAGCCTGCAGGAAAGCTGATGAGCATAAACAGAGCAACACAACAAGGCCACGATGCGTCTGCAGGTCGCCCTGGCGCTTCTATCCCAGACGGAAGGCAGATTTCCCTCGCTGCCCGCATCCATCACGGTACTAAGATTTTCTGGTAAAGAACGAGAGCAAACCAGAAGACCTTCTTGTTGTGGATTTCGTTTCTTCAAGTATAAAAAGCTCAGGGAAAAAATGATGCTCGTTTACCAAAGAGGGAAAAATGTCTGCAATTGATGTATTTTCTTCTACAAAGTCAGACTAGATAACTTCCAAATCACTCCCAATTCTGAGACTGAAGCATCACAGCAATTCTATTTGCTAGGAAATATAAAGGACTATGGTCCTTGTACACTGTTACAACTCTAAGCACAAACTTCGGGGAGCCACTTTGACTTAATGCCTAGGGTTATTCTCGGGTGTTTAAATTTTTCACTTAAACAGCATGGCCTGGTCCGAGATCCAGAAGCACAGATTGAAATGGCATTATACTTTCAGCTCCCAGGTCCTGACAAGAGACCAAGGGGAAGAAAAAACAGATACAACTGTCACCCAAAGGAGAAAGGATGAACAATTGCCTTTCTTATGACTCTAAACAAATTACATACGTAACATTATCCAGAAAGGAAGGCAGGAGAGGGTGTACTTCTGGCCGCCTGGCTCCACACAGATGGCTCAAAAATATCAGTGGGCCTGGCTCTGTGCCCAAGAAAGACCAAGAAATGGGGGAATAATCCAAAAAAGAAAGAATAGCTCAAACCTATGGTTTATAAGCACAATTTCTCCTTTTTCTTCTTATTAGTGCTCTCCTAAGCCTGCAGCTGTGGTTTGTCACATTATTGTTTATACAGATGCCAGTTTAGCTCAGCAAACAAAATAAACCATAGCTCACAAATATGCTATGAAAACTGGAACTTCATGTTTGGCCAGAGGTGTACCCACATTAAGCTGAGGTCTGCAGCCCGGAATCCCATTTAGCATTTCTTTGTATTTTATTTCCACTGTAAGAGGATCACGGATAACACAGTATCTCCAACTGGAAGCATATTTGGAATCTGTGTATAACAGCACAGTGTGAAGCTGCAGAAATTCAGTACTGACCATCTTGTAGCAAAGGGACACAAATAAAGAGACTATATTATGCTTCCCTAAGATCCCAAAGCAGATCACTGATGGGTATAAGAATACCTATCAGCATCTACAGTAACCTATGATACTCTTTTAGCCTTTATAAATATTCAACAGAGTCCTCACCTTGGACAGCGCTGTGTTTGATCCTCATATGACAGAGGCAGGAATTGCCCATAAAGTGCAGGTTTTCATTCAACAAATGCCACCCAACCTCAACATCCAGAATTCAGGGTAAATATGTCCAGGGGGCCTGAAGCTTCCCAGAAAAGAAAAGATCAAGACCTAGACTCCATTCTCTTTGGAGTTCCAATGATTATTTTATTTTATTTTATTTATTGTATTTTTTATTTTATTTAGATGTCTCACTCTGTTGCCCAGACTGGAGTGCAGTGGCATCATCATCGCTCACAGCAACCTCAAACTCCTGGGCTCAAGCAACCTTCCTGCCTCGGCCTCCAGAGTAGCTGGGAATACAGGTGTGTGCCACCATGCCTGGCTAATTTTTCTATTTTTTGTAGAGATGGGGTCTCGCTCTTGCTCAGGCTGAGTTCCAATGTTTTCGTTACAAACCTATTATCATGCTCTTAACATCCATCAAAAGGCTGTAACAGTAGAGCCTATATCTATAAAACACTTGGCGCTAGTTGCTCAGTGAAACACTCAGAGCCTGATGGATACACAAGGCAGTCCCAGCCGCAGTAGCCTATCACCCCTTCAGAGCACATGACTACCGATGCTTCTGCTCAATTCATCTCAAGGATGCCTTCTTTCTCTTACCTGTGTGGCTGCCCCTTTCCCAAGCGCTGCCTGCTCTCATTTGTGGATTCCCTCTCTTGACTCCTATTGTAGGACCTTTATTCTCTTAAACTTCCTTGCCTCCCCAGCACACTGAGCTCCCAAATGCATACACACCACATCCTGCCTTTTCTTTCCCCCAGGCTTACTGCTGAGTAAGTCACCACTTCGTTCCACCCATCCATTTTCTTGGAAGGGGCTGGGGGTGGTGGGGATCCTCAAGATCAAAAAAGAGCTAGGTATAACAGAGTAACAGCCCAGTGACTATTTAGGAGACCACCACAATATCCATACAAGAAATGTTGTAGCTTGGACAAGGGTTAAGGTAGTGGAGAGGGTGAGAAGGAATCAAACCCAGAGGGCTTGGAGGATTTGCTGACAGATTGGATGTTGGCTAAGAGAGAACTACAATGATGGCTCCTACATTTCTGTTTTGCATACCTAGGTGGTTGATGGTGCCATTCACTGAGATGGGGGAGACAGAGAGAAGGTGTGGAAGAGGCGTTCATTAGGAGGGCACGTCTGAACCTGCTGTATATCAAAGCAGAAATACCGAATGACAGTCAGATGTATGAATGTGAAGCTAGGGCATAGATCTGGGAATAATCATTTATCACAACCTGTTTGTTTCCTCCAGCACTGGCAAAGGGGAGCATTTCAGTTGAATGAAATCTACTGAGGGCTTAATATGTGTCCTCAGATATAATGGACAAATTAAGATGAGAGGACAAGAAATTGACTCAAAGTACCTAAACTAGTGCCTGATTTAAACAGGTCATCTATTCTTGTATCTAGTCATTTACTGGACATTTCTTAGGTACCTACCATGTGCCAGATACTATGGGATCTGAAAGATACTAGGATCAAAGAGGTAACTAGAACAGAATAAATGCTAATTCAGTGTTAGTTATTATCATTATTGATATACGAGGAACTAATTGTCTAGTGGAGAAGACAAAGGCATGAACATGATTATGAATGTTTTTAGAAAAGCAACATTAGAGACCATAGAGGGTATTATGGCTATAGCAAGGAAGGCTGTGTGCCTCTCTTGCCCATCCTCACTCTTTCTGTCCACTGTTCTCATAATTAGGGCAAGGGCACCCAGTTCTGCTGCAGCAGAGCTGAAGCTGTAACTCACTTATGTGACTCCCAGTTGGGACTTCGCGTACCGGTGACATTGCTGTACTAGAACCAAGACCTCACATCTCAGTGAAAAGTGAAGACCCAGGCAGCCCCAGGGCTGTTTCAATGACCCAGATTCAGTTCAGAAGTTCAGTATTTCTTCTCCACTGGCATGCTGTATCTGCATGATGGTGACTTAGTGATGGAGAAATCCGTGCCTTAATTCTGTCTCATTAGAAGAAGTGGGAGTGAGAGGTGGGGGTGAGGTTCTCAGGGACCCCCCCATATCTCTGTGTCCAAACATAGAAAACACACAAAGTGCAGACAACCATACTAGGAACATTACATGGGTGCTATGCATCAGAAACTGTTCTAAGAACTTTTCATACATTGTCTTCCTTTATCCCCACAACAATCATGTGAGATAAGTAAAAATATTAGCCCCGTTTAACACAAAGCAGAACCTCTATCCCCCAGTGTCATGAGAGGTAGATCCAAGATGGGAACCAGGCAGTGTAACCTTAGAACCTGCCCTCTTGGCCACTGTGTCATGCTAGATGGACACTTCATTAAGAGGCACCACATTGACTTCATGGCTGTGTCTCTCTACGCCACCACGCGCCAGCACTTACGTCCAGGACAGCAGGTACCCAAGGAGGAAGATTGCCCACCATGCCTGCTGTACCCCCTTCTCCCCTCTGCCCTCTGCAAACACTCCCTAACAAGCTGTCCCCATTTACATAATTGCTTTGTGTTTCTCTGCACAGGCCCGATTTGAGGTGTCCAGAAACCTGCATAAAATGATGGCGTATTCGTGATACTGGGAACCCGTTCCATTTGCTGCCTGTTTTAAGCTGTTAAACTGCCCACCAATCTGCTGATAAAATACCATAATGTGATTTATCTCCAAATATGAAGAAACATCTCAACAAATTGGATTTACTTTATCTTCCAAAAAATGTCGTTTGGGGTTTTCCAAGATGTTCTTTTCACAGCATTGTTCTTGTGATAAGTTGAGATGACTTTGTGAAAAGTGAGAGCACTTCATTTGTACCCACTTTTCCATCCAATTTCCAGAAAGATCTGTCTGCCCTGTACTCTCCCTGGAGCCTCTGCTGACCTCCCAGAGGGCATTTCTGTCCTTCTTCCCTTCCGCTCCTGTCCTAACCATGAGTCCCAGCTTCTGGGAGAGGGACTCAGGGACCACAAAATTAAGTAGGCCATCTCTTCCTCTTATCCTGTGTCCGCCATCTTTAAGACAATAGGACCATGGTGACCCAGGGTCTTCTGTCCTTTATTCTCAGTCTCCTCCACTCCATCCTCATCCCCCTGCAGCTCAGAACCTCACCCACCTGCCCAAATCCTAATCCGTTCTCAAGAACCTGGGGGAGTCTCCATGTCATTGTACCCCTGTCCTTTCACCCTCATTCTCTTCCCCAATGGCTCCCAAACCTTCACTTGGCTATTCCATAGAGCTTTGTTTATCGCTCCATCTCAAGAAAGGATGCTCCTCTGGCAGCTCCACTCCTTATTTAGGGGCCTATGCTGTGGTTTGCTTGCAGGGCTGTAGAAGGGTTGGGGTGGATGCAGGTAGAGGGACACTGTTTCCTATGTGCTGCTTTGCCTACCCTCAGACCGTGACTCTTCCATTCCAATCAGAATCCCCTCCTCCAGAGCCCCCAGCCCCAGTCAGTCCTGCCCTTTCTCAATCCCATTGCTGCTGTAGCCTGATTCTTCTGCTGCATTTAAGGAGCGCTCTGGAGCCTGGCTCCCTGTCTCCTCCCCACCCAAAACCCGCCAACATGCAGGACAACTTCATCACCCACATGGGCGGCCCCACCTCCTCCACTCACACCATCCACATGGAGAACACATCCCAACTCAAGATCCTTGACCACCTCTAAGGAAAGGTTTAATTTTCTTCCCACTTTGGGGCTCCCCTTCCGTGGTCACATCTTGGATTTTCTTCATCTAAAACTGTGCTAACTCTGATGCCTAAATTCAAAGATCATATCCTTCTTGCTGGCTTAGTCCTATTCTCCCACTAAACATGATCTTTCGTCTCTTTCAGGCCTTTCCTCCACAGTCATGTCCCCGTTCCTCTGGTGACCGCAACCTTCCCTGCCTTCATTTCCTATGTCCACGGCCTTGGGTCACAGGGCCAATCATTTCAGTGCAATTCTCCCTCACATTTTCATTCTTATCCTCCCTGTCCTTCCTTTGCATCCTTTCCTCTAATCCTTAGTCACAGTTTCTTGTACCGAGTTGGGCTCCTAAACCAATATTGACAAATTCATAATCGACAAATGCTATGACCCAGCACTCATGTAGTTCAGAATAGGAAAAGAGAATAAAAACAGATTCTGCAAAATCTGACAGTACATCAGTGACCATGAGGAGCCACAGGGAGAAAAGAACAAGCCAAAACTGTGGGAAGTGGAAGTTATGATGAGACCAAAACTCTAAATAAGCTATGCATTCTTTACACTAGAAAATTCAAGTTCACTTCCGACCCTTCTGTCTTCCTTATGCCTCATGTCCCATTTGGTCACTTGGTCACCAGGTCCAGTCGATGCTGCTTGTGAATCCAGCCCCTTCTCTTTCATCTGCCATTGCTCTACCAAGGCTACTGTGCTTTAATGGGGAGCTTTAAGAGTCTTCCAATGGGTCTCCCAGCCACTAATCTCTCTTGCATGCCCTCCACACTGCCACTAGAGTCGTTTCTTAGGAGACAAACCTGAATCGCCCCTTCCATGCTTAACCACCCAGTTGTCCCCCAACCGTCTTCATGACAGCGTCCAGCCTCCTGCACGGAGAACTCATGTTGGAAATCTGAGATGCAGAAAATGCACACCGTATGGGCGACTTGATTTACGTCATCTTCACCATGGCGCACTGTATCAGTGCCGTAGCCATCCTCCTCTCCCTCCCCTTCTCCGTGCTCGCTCTGCTCTAACACACCTAGTTTCTTGTTTCCCACACACGGTCCACTCCTTTGAGGCACCATAACTCAACGCTTTACCCTCTTTGATGTCTGACAAACTCAAATTCAAGTCTCTTGAATTGACTATTACTCTAAGTAGAGTTGGTCCCTGCCTTCTCTGAGCTTCCACAGCACACTGTCCATATATGTATTTAGGCACATTTTACACTTTTCCTAATCCATTTCTGTGGCAAATTAAAGATGGCCACAAATTCTTTGACATACTCCCCATTGAGATGCAGAGTCTGCGTCCTCTCTTCTTGAATCTAGGTGGGCTTATGACCATGTTGATCAATAGAATATGGCGAGAGCAATTTCAGGCTTTATAAAACTGGCAGTTTCCATTTTCCATTATCTTGAAAGACTCTCTGAGAGTCTCGAACAGCTATATGAGAACTCTGGAATGAGCTGAGACTACCATGCTGGAGAGACCACCTGTGGGTGCTCTGGCCGACACCCCAACTAATCCCACCTTCTAGCCACCCCCAGCCATGCGCCAGCCGTATGCATTAAGCCACTTCAACCATCCAGATCAGTCTATCCACCAGACAGTGACCACTGAGTGGCCTCTGTGGATACCACATGGAACAGAAAAATTGCCCAGAAGAGCTCTGCCCAAATTCCTAACTCAAAATACCAAGTTATGTATTAATAATGAGATGGCTGTTGTTTTAAGCTGCTAAATTTGCAGTGATTATTACACAGCATTTACTTAATTCTAGAGTAGAATATTAATAAAATTAAATTAAATTAAAAATTGTTCTATTTCATTTATTAATAATTTTAGAGCAGAAGCTTCTAAGTGGAAACATCAAAACTGATTATCTGTATCTGTAGAGTCATCAGGGGTCCCCAACCTACAGTGAGTTGTATAATTATTTCATTATCTATTACAATTTAACAATAATAGAAATAAAGTGCACAATAAAGTAATGTACTTGAATTATCCTGAAACCATCCCCGCCTCCCCAGTCCATGGAAAAATTGTCTTCCATGAAAACATTCCCTGATGCCAAAAGGTTGGGGGTGGCTGCTGTATACTACCTCTGAACAACTCACGTACGTTGAGTGCACAAATCACCAAACACACTCTATTTAACATTCTGTGGTCTGCCCGTCACAGCCAAAAAGGACATGTAGCGACATGTGTTTATATATTGTACCACAAACTTAGTGGTTTAAAGCAACACAAATTTATGTTACAGTTCTAGTAGTCAGAAGTCTAGCAGGCTTGTGTTTGTTCTGGAAGCTCCGGAGGAGAATCTAATACCTTGCCTTTTCTAGCTTCAATAAGGCTGCCTCCATTTCTTACTTGTGGCCTCTTCCGTTCCTACATCTATTTCTGGCCCTCCTGCGTCCTTGTTATAAGGACTCTGTGGTTACATTAGGCTCACCTGGATAATTCAGGATCCTGTCCTCATTTCAAACCCTTAATCACATCTGCAAAATGCCTTTTGCCATAATGTAAAATAACACATTCACATATTCCAGGGATGACGAAGTGAGCATTTTGGGTGGGTGGCTGTTCTGCCTACCACATCACCAACAGCCTCAGATTCCTCAGGAGCTTCTGATGTCACCCAAAGGGGATTGGACTATGTAGATGAGTGCAATGTCTTCTGGTCTTGTTCACACTATACATACATTTCTTAGGATTTTACAAATATTCTAGTATTCAAAATATTGTCTGGCTCTTATAATTTGCAAAAGTGTTTAAGTCATAAGTGATGGGCTACCCATTGTGTGAAGAGAGTGACCCTATATGTAAAGTGTTTGGAATCTGAGGGTGGGCTGCCAGACCCCCATCACAATTCATACCTACCTGGCAGAGAAAGCACAGTGATGGTCAAGGTGGTTTTCTTTGGGTGAGGCTCATTTGTTACACTCTGGGTACACTGGTCTTTGCAGTTCCCTCAAATTGGAGAAATCCGACTGTAATTTGTGGTAGTGGAGAGATACTGGTAGGCTTGCACTCTCCCCTCTGAATTGCTGTTTATCAATTGGTAGAGGTTTTTTTCCTTAAGACCAGTGGCTTGTGCTGTGTTCTTCAGTCTCTACACAAATGACAAATTGCTCTAAGTGTCAGGCTTCCTTTGTGAATTTTCTCATAAGCGTTGCTTTTCGCTGTCAATTTTTTTCAAGATAGCTTCATTTTTTAAATTAAAGTAACTTATGCACATGAGGGATTCCATAAATGCCATCTAGAAAGGCTGGACCTGAAAGATAACTCTTTCCCCCAGCTCACCCTTCCTCACCCTGCCCCATTTTTAGCTGTTTCTTCATTTATCTCAATGTTTTTGTATTTGTATTTATAATAAGGACTTAGCTGACATTCCTCAACCCCACGCCTTCCCTCTTCCATCCGTCAATTATATACAGTACTATAAACCACACCTGATTCTCTCAGTCAGCAGTATGATCAACTGAGATGAAAGGAACACTACAGTTGGAGAAACTGACTTTTTTTTTTTTTTTCTTTTTTGGAGACGGAGTCTCACTCTGTTGCCCAGGTAGAGTGCAGTGGCATCATCATAGCTCACTGAAACCTCCAACTTCTGGGCTCAAGCAATCCTCCTGCCTCAGCCTGCTGAGTAGCTGTGACTACAGGCGCCCACCACCAGGCCCAGCTAATTTTTCTCCTTTTAGTAGAGATTGGGGTCTCACTCTTGCTCAGGCTGGTCTGGAAATCCTAACCTCAAGCAATCCTTCAGCGTTGGCCTCCCAAAGCACTAGGATTACAGGCATAATCCACCGTGCCCAGCTGAGAAATCGACTTTCAAATAGTTCTACTTATTTTTAGATGACTCCCAGTAAAAACACCTCAGGAATGGAACATACAATCAGAAATTTTGGTTTCAAGTCTGGAAAGTTTGCATGGAAAGTTTCACCTAACCCTGTGCTCCGCGGGCTTAGACCAGGACCCAATAAACTTTTCCATAAAAGGGCTACCTAGTAAATATTTTAGGCTTTGCAGGTCATAGCAAATACACAACTCTGCCATTACAACCCAAAAGAAGCCATAGGCAATATATACATGGATGGATGTGGCTACACTGCAAATAAAACTTTATTTACAAACACAGGCTGCAGCTGGTTTGGCCCTGAGGCTGTAGTTTGCCAGCCCTGGCCTAGACTATTACATGGAGGTGATAAAACCATACAGGATAGCGATGAGCATGAAATGTCACATAAAGGTGTGACAGTCTTTTATAGACAGTAAAGCATGCCATGGGTGAGAAGAAAGGAGGGCTGAGAGGGAGGCAAAGAGCATAGAAGACAACCTGGCCTCATAGAAGACATCCTGGCCTTATGCCTTCGGTTGCTGAAGGCCACTCTGTCCATTACGGCATAGCATGTCTGAGGAAGCACTGAATACGAGTGCTGCATCTGCAGTCTTGCTTGTGGATGCAGATTTCAAATAGTATTTAAAGTCCTGTTTCCTACAGCTTAAATGGTTTAAGATTGGTTTAGTACTTTCCAGAGTCTATAGACTGGAATGTTTTCAAGACTAGATTTAACATCTTATACAACTAACCATGTAAAAAGTTTCAGGCAAGGAATTGTCATAGCTCTATTCATTTAACAATCAACAAAGACTTGTCGATATGTCTGGCACTGTGCCAGAGGGCTGTAAATACAGAAGTGAGTGAGACATCACTTTAACCGGAGTCCATCGTTTACCAAGGGAAACACGTGTATAAAGGAACAACAGAAAACTGCAAGAATTATTTTTTAAAAAGAGAGAGAGTTCGTGGAATGCTGACATCCGTCCTGCCTCATATCTTTTAAACATCTTTACAACATGTTGATCCATCTCCACATTTTGAATTCCGCCTTCTCTGTGTAGAACCAAAAAAGAAACCGTTCCCTGTTTCCCCTGCTGTTAGAATGCAGGCGTGTGGCTTTGTTTCTACCAATCGGACATAACTCCACAAGACTTGGATTTGCAAGTGAGTTCTGTCAGGAGACAAGGAAAAGGGGGCGACACCATTCCTTGGGTACTGGTGGCAGCAGAGGTGCGGGTGTGGTTCTGGGAACTGGGGCAGAAGCCGCTTCTTTCCCGGTGTGGCTCTGGGAGCTGCTGCTGGGAATTAAATCTGGAGCTTATTTCCCCAGCCCTTCCAGCAACCCAGCAAGCTTCCTCGTTTCCTGTACTGATTCCTTCCTGCTTACCCTAACTAGCGTGGATTCTGTCATCTGCCACTAAGAACCTGACCGGTACATGAAGAATGTTCAGGGTTACCTAGGATGAAATGGCAAAAGAAAGTTTTCAGAGGCAGTGATGTTAAAGATGAGTCATCCTAGAAGGACATTGCAGACTGAATGAATTGCCTCTGCAAAGGCCCGGAAGCACAGGAGAGCATGCTTTGTTCAGGAAATGAAGGTGAATGTGGTTGAAATATTTGGAGCATAAGAAAAGTGACTAGACTAGCGATGGTGCCGAAAATGTAATCAGGGATTGTGAAGATTTTTTGGTGCCTTGATTGGGTGTTTATATACTGAATAAATGCAGAGCCATTAAACGACTTTAAGCAGGAGATTGTCAATATCATATTAGGGTTTTCAGAAGACCCCTTGGCAGCAGTGCGGAGAATTGAATGCAGGGTGGGAGAGAGACCGGGGCAGGGAGGACTATTAGGAGGCTGTTGCAGTCATCCAGATGAGAGGAAGAAAGATCGAAGTTGAAGCAGTGGTGGCTTAAATGAGGGGAAAAAGCAGATTGATTTGTTCTGCTGAGAATTTGATTTAATCAGGAAAGAAGAAACACAACAGATTCACCAATATGTTGCCTCTCTACTAAGAAAGATAATATTCCATTAAAATCATCTAAATTGCAACTTTGGATCTCTATTTCCCCAGGGCAATGCTGCACAGAGCCAGCGTGTGCAAGCCCCTGCGGATACCTGGTGAATGTTTACGTGTCTCTAGAAGTGGACTGGAGGCGGCGAGATAAAAAGCCTTATTTTATAGCTATTGCCCAGAGCATTCCTTTCAGGAGGAGAGGGGCCTCTGGGGCAAGCTGGGAGATAAATCTTATAAAGGTGACATGGTTATTCCTTTCCAGAGTCCCATCTTTCACTGGATCTCTGCATGCAATTTCCATCCCCTTGTCTAGCACAGCACATCAGGAAATTCCCCTACCTAAGGAAGCTGGGATTACAAACCATCTCTGCTTTCTAGCACAAAGGCTCTGGGTTTCTGAACAATTTTCCTATTCAAACTAGAGAAAGAAGGAACAGGAGCGTGGGATTCCAGGAACAGAAGGGTGCGAGAAAAGGTAAGCCAGAGGAAGAGACAGATGTTCATAGGTGGCCCTCCCCGCCGCACATACATAAGATGCCTTTTTCCCTCCCTTTCTCTCCCTCTGCTTTAAACTGTAAAACTATATAAGGTTTAAAGAAACGTGTTTGAAAGGACAGTAAGTCACCCATAATCACATCGTCTTGGCACAATTAGCTTGCCTCTTTGTGTGTTCATTCCCATTCCTTGTCCTCCGCTCGGGTTGCTAATTTTAGAGTTCTCATCAGAATATATTAATGTTTCTTAGGCCCAGTTCCCCAGCAAAACAGACACTGAGTCAGATCTCCATGCTAGAGGTTTAAGGGGCAGAGCTTTTGTATACAGACAGCATCCATCACGGGGAACGAAGGAAGCAGAGCTGGCCAGAGGAGAAAGTGGGCAAGAATGCAGCAACCATGAGGCCTCAGCCCACCCTGGGACCATGCAGAGTTCCCACATTAAGGCAGGCTCTCGTCTTGATACACCGAATCAACTAGCTACAAATTCAGACTGCCTCCAGCAAAAGGTGTCACCCCCAGTGAGGAGGCTCCCTTCAGCCAGGACACTGTCCAGAGAAGAACTCACCTGTGAGTCGCAAACAGGCAACATTCCTGCAAACTGGGGGAATGAATGCCTTGATCCTAAAGGCCTGTCTAGGCCGGGCGCGCAGTGCTCACACCTGTAATCGCAACACTTTGGGAGGCCCAGGCAGGAGGACTGCTTGAGCCCAAGAGTTAGAGACCAGCCTGGGCAACATAATAAGACTCCCTCTCTACAAAAAAAAAAAAAAAAAACAGAAAAATTAGCAAGGTGTGGTTGGAGTGCACTGGCAGTCCCAGTACTCGGGAGGCTGAGGCAGGAGGATCGCTTGAGCCCAGGAGTTTGAGGTTGCAGTGAACTATCATGATGCTGCTGAAGTTCGGCCCGGCAATAGAGCAAGACACTGTCTCAGAAAATAAATAAACAAACAAACGAACTAATATTTTTTAAAACCTTTAGGCCATATCTAGGCATGCACTCCAGAATCCACAGCATGTGGATTTTCAGCATTGCAGTGTCTGAGCAACCAAGCCACATGACAAAGCAGCCATGAGATCACGTCGCACGATTCCGAGTCTAAACTCTCCCACTCCCACTTACCAGCTTTTTAACCTCAGGCCAGGAATACCTCTGAGTCTGAGCTTCTTTAAGACAAGGAAAATACTAGTGGCTGACTTTGAGCTTTGGGGACGGATTACGTAAGATAGCGTGTATAGGATATGTAGCACATAGTAAGAATTAAGTAAATCAAAATCATGATTATTAAAGTTCTGTGTTAATCTTTGGTCTGTTGACACATTACATCCTACAATTACATTTAATGTCTGCAAATTTCATACCACAATGAATAATTGCATTATTTTACTTAAACATCGTCTACCAACAATCACCATTAGAGATAATGTGAAATGAGCACCTTTGCCATGTAACTTTTTGTGTGCGTGTTGAGTTATTTCCTTACTTCCCTTAGGTAAAAATCCCAGGAATTATATTCCCGTGTGGAGTCATTTAAACATCTTCATGGCTTCCGTACAATCCTAGTTTTCCAAGTCATTGTCAGCAAGACTATTACGAGCCTCTTCTCTCAAAGAGAAGTGCTATCAACCAAAACTTCTGATAGAATTTCAGCTGCTTTTTCCAGCTCAGGCCATATGATCACTGAATATTTGACTCAAAATATAAATTTATGAAACAGAAACAAGTTGAAGTTGTGCTTTGTTTCGGGTCAAGCGTTATCGTAACTGTTATTAGCCCTCCACGCGCAGACATACACACACGGTTTCAGAAGTCAAGTTCAGATAATTCGGACTCTTTTGGTTTCATAATTAGTCTGGTTTCATAGTTTCCCCATTGTACTAAAAATTATTTACGGTTCTAGTTGCCATGTTTTAAAATATGCATGAATTTAAATAATATTAAATGGAGAAGGAAATTGTTTTAAACACATTAACACTAAAGAAACCTAAAACAGAACCAAAAGTGACCGTGTTAGTGGTGATTAATTCCACATGGTTGGATAATGGGCGAGTTCATCTTCTTCATACTCTTCAGCATCTTACAAGTTTCCCACATATTCATGGCCTTCGTGGAGAGGGCGCTCAGGATGGCAAAGAGTTTTGGTATTTGTCAGGTTGACTTGGACACAAGACCTGCTCAGCCAGTTGCTGGCTAGATGACCCCTTGAACCTTACTTGGAGGCTCACGGGGTTTCCGTGAGGACTGAAAGATAAGAAAGCAAATACAACTGTCCCTAGTGAGTAGTAGGCACTCAGTGAACATTAGATTCCCTCCCTCTACAATGCGGGGGAGAAAGGCCCCCTGCAGCTGTCAGCCCCTTCCGTCTGGCCTGGCCGACATCCCCCTCACACTCCACTGGGGCCGCCTCCTTTAAGGCTGAGCCTCAGAAGGATTAAGAATAAAGAGCAATTATAGAGCAGATACTGGATAATCAGTTAATTAACATTTCAGAGATAAGGAAACAGGAGACTCAAATCCCACAGTATAAACGAACAGCAGGCGGTGTCACAGGGATCCAGCTTATAAAGATTCCACTCAGAGCCTGAGGAGGCTTCTCGCTCCCAGCCTGGCCGGTCCTCTCGTCTTGCTGAATCTGTTAGCATCCTCTCCCTGCTCTTCCCTTTCTCCAGCACTGTCGGCTCCCTTTTCTCTTACCCGTATTCCTACTTCCTTAATGTTTTTCCGTAGTTCCCTATTTTCTCTCCCCTTGATGAAATGAGCAGTTTGGGGTTTGCATTCTTTATTTTAATGTCATGAAAGTGAAGTCTTTGGTTTTTATACCCAAAAATATTTCATTGAGATTTTTATTTTAAAAGGTACACACACACACACACACACATATATATACATATGTCTCCTAAAAGAAGTATTTTATTTGAGTCAGTGGAAAGTCACTGAAGGAGTGTCCCCAGTGCTTTAGTGTTGATCCTGGATGTTTTGAGCCTGTCAATTTGCTCTGTGAACCCACTTTCCAGATATGTCAGTGAAGGACCTCAGGGAATTTCACTTCCAAAATATGAC
>RJWJ010032921.1:0-18193 GCA_004363605.1 Indri indri
GGAGAGAACAGATTTTCTTTGGTATACTACACGTTCTATTTGTATTCCTTTGATTTTTAACAGCAATCGGTGAATCATCTGAAGAATATAGCTCAAGGAAAAAATGTTGGTAAAAATTGTCATGAGTTTCGAATCTATGGAACAGAGGCAATAGATTTTTATTTAATAGTATTGGTATTGGAGAAATTGGTTCTTAGTACTTGAAGTGTAGCCTTTTTGAATCTCTGGTCTCATTTGCTTATTGATGCAAGTATTGTTGTTTCTTTAGGTTAGATGAGGTCTTAATTGTGGAACATCTGAAGTCACGTAAAGAAGGTAATTTTTTTTTAAAGCCCTCCGCTCCAACATGTTTAAACATTATGGAAAATTGGTTATCAAAAACAGTCATTACACCAGATCATAGATTTGGAATACCAAGTGGTTATAAGAATAAATGAATGTTTTGATGATTGGTTTGCAAATTAACATATGTAGTTGAAGTTTAGTTGTGTTGTTATGTTTTTAAAACTGTATTTGGAGAAAGAAGTGTGGGCTTATTTAACAACTTTGGTTAAGGGGAACATGGGGTAGGATGCGATAACCTTTTATTAGGGACTAAGATCAGGTCATGTCAATTTACTGTAATTATGTAGATGAATAGAGAAGTGATAAAAATGATGAAAGACATCAGGCAGAGATATTTTTATTTTAGCTTATTAACTCTTTTGAGGAAGTTATTCTAATTTCCTATTTTGTAATGAAGAAACTGAGGCTCAGGGGTGAAGAAGTGATACACAGGAAGGGAAAGAGCCAGAATTCAGTGGAGTTAGGGAGAAGTAAAAAAAAAAAATATGTCCAAACCAACCCCAAAACCCAGAAAGGGTATTTGTTATCTCTCTTTATTAAAGAAAAGTATTCATTCAGTAAATTATTGGCTAGGTACTATGTGGGGTTCAGGGGATACAGTGAGAGGCAATAAGAACATAGGTCTTTGCCCTCATGGAGCATGTAGTCTAATTGATTACAAATAAATAAGTAAGCATAATTAACAATTGTATAAATACAGCTGAGGAAGTGTGTATGATGATCTGAGAGTGTAACAAGGGAGACCTAATTTAGACCAGCAATGAATTAGTGGAGTGTTTGACACAGAAGGACCTTTGAGACAGTGACATTTAAGCTCAGACTAGAAAGAGAAGTGCAGAAAGGAGTCTTTTAGGCAGAGGAAGATCCTGAGATGAGGAGCTTCCATGAACCAAAAGAAGGCTTAGTTTAGCTGAAGCTTAATGAGCAAGGTAGGAAAGAGTAGAGCTGAAAGCCTGGATTGTAGGCAGGAATCTTACAGGTCATGGAAAGAATTGTAGGTTTTCTCGTAAGTATACTGAAAAGCCATGTAAGAAGTGAATGGTGTAGTCTGATTTAGTTTTTAAAAAGATCTTTAGATATTCTGGGGAATATAGTGGATAATGTCAGCAGAGAAATGAAATGATGGACTGCAAGTGCTAGAGTTATCAATAGAGATGGGTAAAAGTGGATATTTTCAAGGTTTATTTTGGAAGTAGAATAGGACTCAGTGATGGCAGGCTGTAGGTGAAGAAAAAAGAAATTAAGAATGACCTCCAGATTTCTGGTATGAGTAGCTAGACTTCTTGAAATGGCAACAACTGAAAGAGGTGCAGATACAGGAGGAAAGAGCAAGTTAAAAAAAGGTTTTTTTTATTTTTGAGACCAGGTCTTGCTCTGTAGAGCCTGGGCTAGAGTGCAGTGATGTTATCATAACTCACTACAACCTCCAACTCCTGGGCTCAGGCAATCCTCCTGCCTCAGCCTCTCCAGTAACTGGGATTACAGGTGTCTGCCACTATGCCCAGCTAATTTTTTTTATTTTGTGTAGAGACAGGTCTCTGTCTTGCTGAGGCTGGTCTCAAACTCCTGTTCTTAAGTGATCTTCCCGCCTTGACCTCCCAAAGTGCTAGGATTACAGGCGTGAGCCACCACACCTGACACTTTGAAACATCTTGATTGAGATAAATTAAGGAGTCTGGGGTACTAAGGTATTATTTAAAATAATGGTAGTGGGTGAGATCCCTAAAGAAAGTTAAAATTACTTGAAAGTACCTTGTAGTTAAATTTTGGTCCTATTGGAGAGAAGGGATTATTTCTTACCCCTAGAAAGTTTGCACCCTAGAGATACCTCAATTAATTGATTATTCATTTATTTATTAGATCAAAAGGGATTTTTTAGACTCTGTCATAACCCTTGAATAGATTTTTAGTGGCTGAGTACATGAATTAAATGATTCCTATCAGCTTTTAAAGCCAGAGTGGTATTGTTTCAGATATCTGATAAAGATAGGTTAAAAAGATTTTGTGGCTAGATTGTAAACAACATGAAAGGATAATATATATGTTATGTCATCTGTCATTGGTTCCTGGTCTCTTTCCCCACTTCTTAGGAATATCAATTTAGTGTGTATTACTCCAAACCCCTTTCTGTGCTTATACTAACATGTACCCATAAGAATTATAGTAATCTTGTGTGTGTATTTTAAAAATGTATACTATATCTTTCTGCAACTTGCTTCTTTTTTTTTTTCACTTAGTGGTATATCTTAGAAAACTTGGAGTTAGTACAGAAGGATCTTTTTTAACTGTCCTGTAGTATTTTATGGCATGGATTTAATGTAGTTTAGACATTCTATTTGGTGGACATTTAGTCTATTCCCAATTTTTTGTTATTATAGATAATGCTACAAGGAATATACTTGTAGTTTCTTTGGATTCATATGTGTTTTCTCTAGGAAAGATTCTGAGAATAGGAATTGCTGAGTCAGTATATGCATAGTACATATTTTAATAGATACTGCCAAATTGCCCTCCATTATTTCACTATACCAACTGCATTTCTACCAGTTTCTCTATGTTCTTTTCAACATTGGGAAAGCTATTATCAAATAGCTAAATTTTTGTCAATATGTGTTTTTTTTTTTTTTTTTCCTTGAGACAGTGTCTCACTCTCTTGCCCGGGCTAGAGTGCCGTGGCGTCAGCCTAGCTCACAGCAACCTCAAACTCCTGGGCTCAAGCGATCCTCCTGCCTCAGCCTCCTGGGTAGCTGGGACTACAGGCATGTGCCACCATGCCTGGCTAATTTTTTATATTTTTAGTTGTTTGGCTGATTTGTTTCTATTTATAGTAGAGACGGGGTCTTGCTCTTGCTCAGGCTGGTCTCGAACTCCTGAGCTCAAGCAATCCTCCCACCCTGGCCTCCCAGAGTGCTAGGATTACAGGCGTAAGCCACTGTGCCCGGCCAATATGTGTTTTTTCTCAAGTATAGATACCAATTCTTTTCAATTTGCATATTTTAAAATCTTATTTTTGGTTTCTTTCTGCTATGTAAACATTTTTAATGTAATGGGGGGAAATCCATTTCATTATTGCTAGAAATAGGGATAACTATAACAGTAAATATGCAAGACTTTTATGAAGGAAACTATAAAATAATACCATAGGACATACAAGAAAACCTAAGTGGGAATATATGCATATGTCGAAATGGGAAGAATTCAATAATTTAATCTGTAAATTTAATGAAACCCTAATCAAATCCCAGTATATGCATATGGTACCAACTTTAAAAGGTAAAAGAGGGGAAACAAGAAAGACTCTTCCCTTTGATTCATCAAGATAATTCTCTTCCCTGGAGGCAAATCACTGTTGTCATTTTCTTGGGTATTTATCAAGAGATATTGTGTGTGTGCGTGTGTGTGTGTCCATTGTCCTGTACCTCATTGTTTGCACTTAATTTATATGTGAGGTTGTTCATTGTCAGCATGTAAGTACATTTAGAGTTGCTCCATGTTTCCAAGGTTGCTTAGTAGTTCATTGTATGTGTTTGTCATCATTAATTTTACCCTATGTCTTTGCTTTTAACCATGAATATCCTTCTATATTTTGTTTTTTAGAATATAAAATAATATATTAATATTTGCAGGATGGATGCCTGGAGGTGGAATTGCTTGGTCAGGAAAATATTTTTTTGAGTTGCCCTCAATAGAGGTTGTACCAATTTACAGTATGGGATTCTTATTACACAGGACATTGTTAAACCTTTTGACCTGTGTCAGTATAAGAGAAATTTGGTGACCCTTTAGAGTTTAAATTTGTATTTTTCTTAATTTGTATTTTATATATTTTTAAGAGCCGTATTTCCTTTTTTTGGGAACTATGTTCTTTTTTTGTCCTTTATTCTTTTTGATTGTTGATTTATCTCCTTGATTATAGGGGCTCTGTGTCTTCATTTTTTAAGGATATGAGTTGCAATTTTTTTCATTGTTTATCATTGTGTGTTTGATATTTTTTCCCTATACAGTATCTTCTATTTTTTTCTTTTCTAAAAAAAAAATGTGAAATATAATAACAGAATTGACCATTTTTGCCATTTTTAAGTGTACACCATTTCGTAGCATTAAGCACACTCACAGTGTTTTGCAAAAGTCACCATTATCCATTTCCAGGATGTTTTCAACATCACAGAAACTCTGTACTCATAAAACAATCGTAGTCTCTACTCCCATTCTACCTTTTGTCTTTATGAATTTGCCTATTACGTGTAAGTACCTCATAAGTGGAATCTCAGCATTTGTCTTTTTGTGTCTGGCTTATTTCACTTAGCATAATGTTTTCAAGGTTAACCTATGCTGTAGTATGTATCAGCATTTCATTCATTGTTAATGCTGAGAAATATTCCATTGTATATATATATAACAATTTTTTTTGTTTACCATTCATTAGTTGATGGACACTTAGATGGTTGGTACCTTTTGGCCATTGTGAAAAATGCTGCTATGATCATTGGTGTTACAAGCATCTGTATGAGTCCTCGCTTTCAATTCTATTGGGTATATGCCTCACGGTGAAGTTGATGAGTCATACGTTAATTCTGTGTATGGCTTTTTGAGGAACTGTCAAACTGTTTTCCACAGTGCTGTGCCATTTTACGTTCTTACCAGCAATGCACAGGGTTCCAATTTCTGGAGATCCTTGTCGGCACCTATTTTCTTTATTTTTTCTCCTTAATATCTATTCTAATGAGTGTGAAGTGGTATTTCATTTTTTCCTTTATTTTTTTATTTTTAATTGTGGTTTAAAACAACATAAACACATTTACCATCTTAAACACTTTTAAGTGTACAGCTCAGTAGTAAGTATATTCACATTGTCGTGCAGATGTCCAGAAATTTTTCATTTTGCAAAACCCAAACTCTACCTATTAAACAATTCCCCCTCAGCCTCTAGTAACTACCATTTTATTTACTTCCTTTGTGTCTATGTTTCTATGAATTTGACTACTTTAGAGACCTGATATAAGTGGAGCAGTATTTGTCTTTTTGTGACTGGCTTTTTTCATGTAACATAATGTTCTCACAGTTCTTCTATTAATAGGTTGTAATGTGTGTCAGAATTTTCTTTTTAAGACTGAATAATATCCCATTGTGTGTGTGTTTGTATATCCATATGTCTGTATGTATCTATTAGGTAGGTGGTTTATAGTGTTCAAGTCCCTTCTATGTCCTTATTGATCTTATATTTGTTTATTTTATCCATTTTTAAAAGTGTTATATTGAAGTCTCCAAATATTACCATAAAACTATCTATTTCTCCTTTTAATTCTGGTAAATTTTGCTTTTTGTCTATTTTGGGGCTCAGTTGTTAGGTGTCTATATGTCTAGAATTGCTCTGTCTTCTTGCTGGAATGAACCTTTTATCAATATATAATTTCTTTCTTTGTCTCTTGTAACTTTGACTTAAAGTTAATTTTGTCTGATACTAGGATAGCCACTTCAATTGGTTGATATTTCCATATAATTTCTTTTCCATCCTTGAATGCTCAACCACTTTGTCTTTGTATCTAAAGTGAGTCTCTTGTAGACAGTACACAGATGGATCATGTTTTTTAAATTCAACCTACTAATCCCTTCCTTAAAATTGAAGAATTTAATCCATTTATATTTAAGGTAATTATTGATAAGGAAATTACTTCTGCTATTTGTTTTCTGTGTTTCTCATGTTTTCCATTTCATCTATTATTGCCTTTTGTGTTAAATTTTTTTCTAGTATACCATTTTTTTTTTTTTTTTTTTTGCGAGACAGAGTCTCACTCTGTCGCCCAGGCTAGAGTGCCATGGCATCAGCCCAGCTCACAGCAACCTCAAACTCCTGGGTTCAAGCAATCCTCCTGCCTCAGTCTCCCGGGTGGCTGGGACTACAAGCACACACCACCGTGCCCGGCTAATTTTTTCTTATTTTTAGTTGTTTGGCTAATTTCTTTCTATTTATAGTAGAGGTGGGGTCTCACTCTTGCTAAAGGCTGGTCTCGAACTCCTGAGCTCAAGCGATCCTCCCACCTCAGCCTCCCAGAGTGCTAGGATTACAGGCGTGAGCCACTGCGCGCAGCCTCTAGTATACCATCTTGATTCTTATTTTCCCTTTTCTGTATATTTTAAAATTATTTTCTTGGTGGTTACCTTGGAGCTTAAAATGGTCATCTTGGATTTATAACAACATACTGCAAATAATTTAGTTTCAACATTACAGAAACACTCTACTCTATACATCTATGACCTTTTCCTTTGTGTTGTCACAGAGTACATCTTTATACATTGTGTACTCATTAATATCAGTTTATAATTATCATTTTATGCCTTCGTCTTTTAAATTATAAGAAAAAAGTAATTACAAACCTAATGTACATTAACACTGGCTTTTCAGTTACCTTTGTAATTACCTTCACTTGTATTCTTGATTTCTTCTTACGGTGTTGAGTTACTGTCCAGGCTATTTTCACTTTTGCTTGAAGGACTGTCTTTAGCATTTCATGTTGGGCAAGTCTGCAAGAAATGAACTTCTGTTTTTGTTTATCTGGAAATATCTTAATTTCTCCTTATTTTCTGAGGAATTTTTGCTGGCCGTAAAATTCTTGGTTGACAGATTTTTTTCTTTCAGTAAGTACTAAGAGCACTGGCTGCTGGCTTCTATAGTTACTGATGGGAAATAAGCTGGTAATCTAAACAATCTTATTGAGGATCCCTTGTACATGATGAATCACTTCTCTTGCTGCTTTCAAAATTCCTGCTATCTTTGGGGTCCACAATGTGTTGATATATGAATATCTTTGAGTTTATCCTGATTTTGGAGTTCATTGAGCTTCTTGGATGTGTATATATATCTTCATTTTTGGGAAGGTGTTGACCATTTTTTCTAGAAATGATTTGGTAACTCAGTCTTTATAATAGTTTGCTTATTTTTATTTCTTGAGGGATAGAGCCATTCAGTGTTACTTCTTTAAAATATTTTTTAATGCACAGTTTATTTATTTTTATTTTTTTATTTTTGGAGATAGGATCTTGCTCTGTTGCCCAAGCTAGAGTGCAGTGTGGTCATCATAGCTCACTTACAACCAACTCCTGGGCTCAAATGATCCTCCTGCCTCAGCCTCCTCAGTAACTGGGACTATAGGTGTGCACCATCATGCCTAGCTAAATTTTCTATTTTTGTAGAGATGGGGTCTTGTTGTGTTGCTCAGGCTGGTCTGAAACTCTTGTCCTCAAGTGATCCTTCTGCCTCGGCCTCCCAAAGTGCTAGGATCACTGGTTTGAGCCACTGTGCCTGACCCTTTTTGCACAGTTTATATCTTGATGTTTGTGGTCTCTGACACTTCTGTTCTGTTATTATTGTGGTGAGGGGTGATATGTTGAAGATTTCCTTAAATGTCTGGATGAAAAAAAGGATCATATCTCATTAAATCTTCTGATAGATGCCTCAGGGAAGGCTGCTGCTGTTGTCTAGAGGGCTGAAAATAAAAGTATCACCTGCTCCAGACCAACCCAAACACATAATCCCAAATTTTGGTAAAAGTTCCTCACTGCCAGCAGCCCTGTATCCAGCCACCTGCTCTGGGAATGTAGTATGCTATCCCCACAGCTGAGTTGGGATTTGGAATGGGGAATGGTGGCTAGTTTGAGCTATTCACTTATGAATGATCATTTTTGCCCGAAATCTGTCTTCATCTGTTTTTTATGTCAGATTTACAAGGACCTTGCAACTCCAAAATTAGTAAAAATAAAAAATTTTCAATATTTTATCCATTTTAACATTAAAATTTTTATTTTTATGTTGGAATTTCTTTTGGTGTGAGACAGGGATTCAAATAATATTTCTCAGTTGCTTTCTAGTCATTTCATACTATTTTTCTGAAAAATTCGTATCCCCTGTTGAAATCTTCATCGTATACTAAATTTCTTTATGTATTGCATCAGTTTTAGACTCACTTTTTTGTTTGTCTACCTGTTCTTATTCTGTACCATACTGTCTTATTTATTTATTTTTTTGAGACAAGGTCTTGTGTTGTCGACTGGGCTGGAGTGCAGTGATGTGATCCCAGCTCACTGCGGTTTCCAACTCCTGGGCTCAAGGGATCCTCCTGCCTCAGCCTCCCTGCTAGCTGGGACTGCAGGCGTGTGCCACCATGCCTGGCTCATTTTTTAATTTTTTGAAGAGATGAGGTCTCACTATGTTGCTGCCCCGGCTGGTTTCCAGCTCCTGACCTCAAGTGATACTCTTCCCAAAGTGCTAGGATTATAGGCTTGAACCTGTGTATCTTTTCTCAGCTGTCAGGTAATGTTGGTTGGCTGTTCATGATTAAGATGGATGTCTGAAAGTTGTTTGGATATGCCCAGCCCTTGGGAATCAGGGTATTGTTGGTGTCACACTCCATTATGGATGATCTGGGCGGGTGTTTGTTGGGAAATCCCCCATTGTTGATATCTTTAAGTCTTTTTTTTTTAGTGAAATCATGTTTCCCAGAAAAAGTCCTCAGTTTCTTGAGAGGAGAGACGTGTGACCTGGGGTTTAAGGTGGGGGTTAAGTCTCAACATCAGCATTAATTATGTATAGGTTTATTTTATATCCCAGATTCAGATGAAGTAAGGTGCTTGGCCCTAAATTGTGCCTGGCATCCTCTTGTCTAATGTCAGTCTGGTACTTTTTCTACAGATTAAACCTCTAGACTTATTTTGATGGGAAAGGAAGTATGGGTATCTAACTGCTCAAGGAGATTTCACTCAGTTCTCTTAGTTAAGCTGTCTTATGTATACTATCCCCTTTGCAAAAAAGGTGGTGTGGTTCTGCTGGTTCCTGAACCTTTTGAGCTGTTACCTCATTCCTCTGAAAATTATATTGATGAGAATGCTTCCTACTTTATGACAAGTGAATGTTAACTACAAGTTCAGTTTCATTTGTAATTTGTTCATTTTAGAACTTTCTTTAGTGTGGGTTCAGGATTTACCTTTTTCAGGCCTGCTGGGTCAGTTACAGCTAATCCATGCTTACCTACTTTTCCTCTTTCAAAATTTTGGTGGTCTTCAATTTTGCCCTGTTTCCCTTCATTGTAGGTCTTTTTTTTTTTTTTTTTTTTTTTTTTTTTTTTTTTTTTTTTTTTTTTTTTTTTTTTTTTTTTTTTTTTTTTTTTTTTTTTTTTTTTTTTTTTTTTTTTTTTTTTTTTTTTTTTTTTTTTTTAATTAATGTAGTTTTGGTTGATCTTTGGATGGGAGCAGAATTGTATCTGTCTTCAATTGTAATCCAGTTGACTAATTTCTATGTGTTAATTTCTTACCAGTCACTTTACTAAGTTATCTCACTGTTTGTTTTAGTTTTTCAGGTAAATATTTTGGGTCTTTGAGGTAAAGAATCATATTATATAATGATATTTTTCCTTTCAAATTTTTATGTTTATTTCTTTTATCCGTAATTGCATTGGCTAGGATTTTCAGAATAGTGCTGTATGGTAGTAAAAAAAAGAATGTCCTTGTCTGATTCTTGATGTTAATGATAATGCTTTTAACATTTCCCTTTAAGTTTGATGTATTTTGGTTTGCTATTTTTTATAAATATTTATAAATAAATCCGTCTATTCCTATTTTACTAGGAATTTTTATTCTTAAAATTTTAAATTTGTCATATTGCCTTAGAAGTATTATAAGGGCCATGAACACTAATACCCTTTGCTGTAGAGAAGAATTCACTTTAGCTTTCTTTGTAATTCTTTTGGTACCGGGAAAGCTTTTAGATAAGCTTGTCAGTGAGAGAATGATGAATATTTTTGTTGAAGCACTTCAAAGTGCTTCCTTTGTGATTTTATTTTTTTGAAACCTCATCACCTTTTTTCAGCAAGTACTGATATTTCCTTATATGTCAGTATTTATAACTACCACCTTTTCATTGTTTTTTCATGAGAGCATCAACTATTGTGTTAATTGATTCTCATTGATTCAAAATAAAGATCACGGTCGCTCACGCTTGTAATCCCAGCTCTCTGGGAGGCCGAGGCGGGCGGATTGTTTGAGCTTAGGAGTTTGAAACCAGCCTAAGCAAGAGTGAGACCCCATCTCTACTAAAAATAGAAAGAAATTAATTGGACAACTAAAAATATATAGAAAAAAAAATTAAGCCAGGCATGGTGGCGCATGCCTGTAGTCCCAGCTACTTGGGAGGCTGAGGCAGGAGGATTGCTTGAGCCCAGGAGTTTGAGGTTGCTGTGAGCTAGGCTGAAGCCACGGCACTCTAGCCCAGGCAACACAGTGAGACTCTGTCTCAAAAAAAAAAACAAAAACAACAAAGTAAAGACCAGGTAAAACTGTGAAAACATTTATGATTTATGCTGATTATTTATGATTTATGGTCACAATGAAACTTAAAAATTAATTGGAAGTTTACTGAAATCCTGAGGTACTGGCAGAGATTGCCAGGTAATTGTTTAGGAGTTAGGTAAGTGTTTAGGAGTGGGCTAAGTGGCTTTCACATCCAGTTATCTCTTTGAATTCTAAGAAAAGCCCTGTGAACCATTTTTATATCATTTGCTGTGGGGAAAATTGAAGCTCAGAGAAGTGAAGCTCAGTGTTAAATAGCTAATTAGAATTGACTTGAGCTAGAAAAGTGGCTAAATGGAGCAGATTTTATTTGGATGATGGAGAAGTGGTCAACTTTTAATTGGATTGTTTTTCTTTACAGGATGAAGTGTTTTGTGACTGAAACATTCTCAATGACGTGTAGAAGTGACTAAATTTATTTGCAGTCTAAGATTTGAAAATAGCTGTTATTCTGTTTTGAGAAGTAGATTACTACAGAGAACTAACTGGTAAGGAAAATCCTATTCTGTGCCACATTATTATCTTCTGAGGAGACTGAATTGACTCCTAGCAGCCCCCAGAGGGTAAAATGAAGTCAGTTTTAACTTTTCTGTCCCAGAAATTGTTTTCTTCTGTGTTGGGTATGTTAAAATGTAGAAAAGATCCAAAGAACTTACAAATTAAAAACCTACACATTTCATAACATTAGTGGATTTATGTTGCCTCGTTTCTCAGAAAATCATTGTGTTGATCAGGATACTTCCTACCTTAGGCCAAGTGAATGTTAACTACAGGTTCAACTTCATTGTTTTCTAAGTCCCCTTTTAGCCTGACACTTTGGGCTTGATATTTCTTCCTTTTGAAGCTTGTGTATTTTCAGTACTGATGTGGTTATTGTTTTATTGAATGGCTGAGTTTTAAAATATTAGCTGCATTATTTATTTATGTTATTTTATAATACTTAATATATTGTTTAGTAGTTATGAATATTTAAATCCTGATGTTAGCCACTTCTTAGCTATGGTCTTAGCTTACTTAAATTTTGAGAATTTTTTTTTTAATCTGTAAAATGGAGATAATAATGATTGTACTTCAGGGAGTTGCTGTAATGTTCGACATGTATATTTGGCCCATAATAAGCATTAAATAAATATTAACTATTACAGAATGGCTGTACTTGCCTTTTTAAAAAAATTTTGATTGAATTAGTTGTGAAATTTTTGAATAAAATGTTATCATATTTCAATTTTTAAAACTTTCAGTGATGATAATGTTAAACATTTTTTCATTCTTATTTAAAATTTGAAGCTTTCCCCTAGCATATCTTAACTATTTTACTATAAGGAAGTGTTCCTTATATTAACAAGCTATTTTAGAGCAATAGTGTTTATATTTTAGTTTTTTAAAATACTGCCTTAGGATATAAAGTAGCAACTTGTAGATCTTTGGGTAAAGCAAATAATCATCCCTTAAGTTCTCCCCCCTCCACTGCCCATGGCATTATGTTGCCCAGTATGGACTTGAACTCCTGGGCTCAAGTGATCCACCTGAGTAGCTGGGACTACAGGCACAGTTGGCACTTGGTTTAAATTTTCGAATGGAATTATCCATTTTCTTTAAAGCAGGTATAAATGTATCTTTTGCCATTTTTCAACCTCAGCATGTCTTTCATCATGACACAGACACATAGCTCTTGTTCTTAGAGGATTGGAGGTTGGTTTTGAAACCGAGCTCTGGGTGTAGTGTTTGAATCCTGCATTGTCTTGGGACCTTGGGCAGTTTTAATTCATTTATGTGAACTGCTGTTTTATTATAGAAAAAAATTAATATCTATTTTACTTAACTCATCACAATTAAGTGAGAATAAAAATCTTTGTATTCTATAAAATATTGTATAAGTTATTGAAAATACTTCATTTTCATTACTGTGTTGAGTGGAAAAAAGTACCCTCCCAACACTAGAACTTGGTTTGACGAAGATGCTTAATGGTCAGAGAATAACACATTATGTATAAATTAAAAGGTGAGATTGTGTACTTAAATAAATAATGGTATTACTAAAAAATAGCTCTGATAGTTAAAGTGAACATAATTGGTTTTGCCTTCTGGTCTTTCCACAAATATTTGGGACAATTCAGCGTCTACTCTATGCCCAAGCACTGTGTTGGATCTTAGAGATAAATTGAGAAGGCAAGTTTCTTATAGTCTATATACAGTGTTTCATTGAAAAAGTTGGTATATCCTTATTTGATGTCTGAAAAGTGCTTATTCTGTA
This sequence comes from Indri indri, assembly GCA_004363605.1. Taxonomy (NCBI): domain Eukaryota; kingdom Metazoa; phylum Chordata; class Mammalia; order Primates; family Indriidae; genus Indri; species Indri indri. The sequence continues at coordinate 12,938 of RJWJ010032921.1, forward strand.
TCTCTCTTTTTGAATCCACAGATTGATAGTCCCTTCATCTTTGACTAGAGTTTTCCCAACTCCGTTACTGACTTCCCTCTCTCCCCTTTATTCATTCAGGTGCTTAGCTGTGTCAAATTCTAGACTGAAGCAGAATCTAAAGTATATCTTATTTATCACTTCCCCTACCTAAACTTTTTGTCCCCCTTAGCAAACTACTTGTCAGTATGATATGATCTTTCCAGAGATGTTTTTTTCCCCATGAATTTATGTACAAATATATATACACTTCAGGAAAAATATATATAGGTTTTTGGGGTAAATGTAACATTGTAGTAGTGATACTTTTTGTGTTGTGTAACTTTTTTTAGTCAACAGTATATCTTGTAGGTTTTTTCGTGTCAGTAAGATTTACCTATTAAAATATCCTATCTGTTCACTTTTTCCATCTCCCATCATCACCCTTGTTTCAGTTACTGTCATCTTTCACTTGGACCATTCCAGTGACCATCTAGGTGGTTTCTTTGCTTCCAGTTTTGCCCACTTATAATCTACTTCTCACATAGCATCCTGAGTGATCTATTTAAAACCTGAGATTATGTCAGCTCTTTGCTGAAAACACAGCGATGTTTCCTGTTACAGTAAAATCCAAACTGTTACCTTGAGAATTAATGCTTTCTAAGGGCAGAGATGTTTACCTGTTTTGATTACTGATTTTTTTTTTTTTACAAGGTACTAAAACAGTGTCTTGTGCATACTAGGTGCTTGGTGAATCTGTTGAATATAATTAATGAATTAACTTGTTGGCTTTGATGAATTGTTCTGCGCTAACTTATTTCATCTCATCCTCCTCTTCCCTTCCTATTTTGTTCCAGCCGCATTGGCTTTATTCTGTTGCTTGAATTGGCCAAGCTCATTCTTGCTAGGCTTTGCAGGAGCTATGTTCTTTGCTTAGGATGTCTTTCCCTCAGTTTCCTCACAGCACAATCTTTCTTGTCATTTCATATTTCAGTGTAAATGTCACTTGCTCAAAGAGGTGTTCTCTGATCACCAAACCAAAGTAGTTATCTCTTTACTCTCTGTCATCATTCCATTTAAAAAAAAATTAAATTTAGTTTAAAAAAATAAGTGATAAATCATGTAGTCTAAACATTAAGAAAATTTTACAAGTTATATAGTGAATAGTTTCTCCACCCTGTCACCCATAGTCTCTTCTTTATTCTTACAGAGGCTCTTTCCAGTAAGTTTTTTTTTTTTTTTGGTTTTTTTTTTTTTTTTTTTTTTGCTTAATTTTTAAAAAAATTTTTAAATTTGTTTATGTTTTAGAGGCAGGTTCTTGTTCTGTCACCCAGGCTGGAGTGCTCAAGCAATCTCTTGCCTCAGCCTCCTGAGTACCTGGGACTGCAGGCGTATGCCACCACACCTGGCTAATTTTTAAATTTTTTATCGAGATGGGGTCATACTGTGTTGCCCAGGCCTTAAACTAGTCTTTAAGACCTATACAACTACTGTCTCCTCACCTTTTCAGATAACTATGAAAATGAGGTTACGATGTATAAACTATTTTAACTTCCCATTCTACAAATTTGCCTACAGTCTGTACTCACACTTCATTTTCCCCCTTCTAGTTGTTTTTTTTTTTTTCCTTCTCACTTTGACCTATGAGATCAAAGTGATTCCTGTTCAGGATTAGTGATATTACCACCTGTGCCTATGATCTCATCTTCTCCATTTGCTGAAGAACTTTTTCTAGAAATTATTTTCTTAACTCTGCTGTCTTTGGCTTCAGGAGAGCCTGGCACATAGTAGGTGCTCAGAAAATATTAGTTGAATTTAGCAGAATGATGAAGAGTTTGAACTCTTGAGTTTTACAGACCTGGGTATTCATTCTAGCTGGGTGACTTGGGCAAGTTAGCATCTCTAAGCCACAACTTCTTAATCGTTAAAGTGGGACAAAAATCATACCTATATAGGCACGGTGTGTTGGCTCATGCCTGTAATCATAGTAGGAGGCCAATGCACAGGGATTGCTTTACGCCAGGAGTTTGAGACTAGCCTGAGCAAGAGTGAGACCCTGTCTGTACAAAAACTAGAAAAATTAGCTAGGTATCGTGGTGCATGCCTGCAGTCCGAGTTACTTGGAAGGCTGAGGCAGAAGGATCGTTTGAGCCCAGGAGTTTGAGGTTGCTGTGAGTTACAGTGACACCACTGCACTCTACCCAGGGTGACAGAATGAGACTCTGTCTCAAAAAAAGAAAAAAACATACCCTGATATAAATGGTTGTTTGGGAGATTTAACTAAAAAGTGGGTTGTATTAGCTTCCTTGGCTATTGTAACAATTTACCACAAATTTGCTGGCTTAAAACAGCAGGAATTTATTCTCTCAGGGTTCCGGAGGCCAGAAGTCTGAAATTGGTTTCACTGGGATCAAATGAAGATGTCAGCAGGGCCACCCTTCCTTTGGAGGCTCTAGGGGAGAATCCCTTCCTTGCCTTGTCTACATTCTGGTGATGGCCAGCATTCCTTGGCTGCATCACTTCAGTGTTTTCTGATCTGCCTCGATGGTCACATTGCCTTCTCCTCTTCTGTCTGTAACCTCCCCCACCTCCCTTTTATTAGGATACTTGTGACTGCATTTAGGACCTACCCAGATAATCCCAGGTAATCTCACTCTAAAATCCGTAACCTAAATTGTATCTGCAAAGACTGCTTTTCCATCTGAGGTAGCTAACATGTATAGGTTCCAGGGATTGGGACCTGATGTATTTTGCAGCCATTATTGAGCCTGCTACTTGAATATAAAACACACAGCATAGTGCCTGGCAAAGAAGAAGTTCTGCTTTCCAGATAGGGTCAAGAAAGATTTCAAATTTTCAGAAAGATTTAATCATAGTTGTTGGAGCCAGACAATATGAGAAAAAGAGATTAAAAAAAGATGAGGTAGGGGAAATTAGGAATTCGATCATATCATTTTACTTAATACAGTGAATAAATGGGATAAATTTATATTGAAGATTATTTTTATTGTCACATTTTGAATATTTTCCTATTCAAATCTGAGGGAGGATTTATCTATATTTTTAGGTAGTTTATATAGTACATAGTGTGTGTACCCTGGAAAGGATGTGGTGGTTTTGGGAATATATTGCATGTGATTACTAAAAATTGGATAATTGCATTCCTTATTATCCTATAGAAGTTAACATGTAAACTATGTGAAATGATTAACGAATGAGAAGATCACAGAATGGATAGCACGTATTTTCCTGAATGTTAGATAATAATCATTCTCATTTAGAATAAAAAGGAAAAGTGCCTTTTTAAAAAAAATGGTTTCAGTTAGAGTAACATTAAAAGTCATATGCTGACATTTTTATTTTTTTTTCAATCCTGTAACAGGTTCTCTGGCATGGACACAAGTTCAGTGGGAGGATTAGAATTGACTGATCAGACTCCTGCTTTATTAGGGAGTACGGCCATGGCAACTAGTCTCACAAATGTAGGAAATTCATTTAGTGGTCCGACTAATCCTTTGGTGTCTAGATCTAATAAATTTCAAAACTCATCTGTGGAAGATGATGATGATGTTGTTTTTATCGAACCTGTACAACCTCCCCCACCTTTTGCACCAGTGGTATCCGATCAAAGAACCATAACATTTACATCATCAAAAAATGAAGAACTACAAGGAAATGATTCCAAAATTCTCCCTCCCTCAAAAGAGTTGGCATCTCAGAAGGGAAGTGTAAGTGAGACAATTGTCATTGATGATGAAGAGGACATGGAAACAAATCAAGGGCAAGAGAAAAATTCCTCCAGTTTTATTGAACGGAGACCTTCTGAGACTAAAAACAGAACCAATGATGTGGATTTCTCCACTTCCAGTTTTTCAAGAAGTAAGGTAAATGCAGGAATGGGTAATAGTGGTATCACCACAGAACCAGACTCTGAAATTCAGATTGCTAATGTTACAACCTTAGAAACAGGTGTAAGCTCTGTGAATGATGGCCAATTAGAAAATACTGACGGGCGAGATATGAACTTAATGATTACACATGTAACATCACTGCAGAATACCAACTTGGGAGATGTCTCTAACGGACTGCAGTCAAGTAATTTTGGTGTTAATATACAAACATACACCCCATCTTTAACTTCACAGACCAAGACTGGAGTAGGACCTTTTAATCCTGGTAGAATGAATGTGGCAGGAGACGTATTTCAGAATGGAGAATCTGCAACTCATCATAATCCTGGTAAGCAGTAAGTGTTACCTCATGTAAATGAATTTAAGCTTTCGGCTGATTCTTTTTTCATTGTAGTAATTGGTGTTACCTTTGTTAGTTTCATGTGGAATGTTAATTCTATTGACTGTTTTCTTAAGTTTGGAATTTTAAGAAAAGAATTGTGAAACCATGTGTAGTATTTCTCTGTGGATTGTTAGAAAATTAATCACAATGTGATTACACTTACCACCAAAATCTGATAAGTTGTCATTTATTTGTCATGTATTACATTTTGCTCATATATTTTTACTAGTATTGTTTTAATGTCTAAATTGAGAACAAAAAGATTAATAGCACACTTAAAGAACAATGTAATGTTGTATAATAGTTGCATTTAGATTTGTTTCTACTTGTCCTGTGTTTTACTTTTTACTTAAGCGTTAGCTAAGGTTTTCTTTTATTTTGTATCTCACTTTTGAAGAGAGCCAAACACATGTCCTCCTTTCTTTTCTTTTTTAAAACCACTTTATAGAGGTGAGGGACCGGGGGAAAAAACCACTTTAAAGGTATGATAGACATGCAAAAGACAGTACATATTTAATGTCTACAACTTGATGTGTCCCTGTGTTTATTTTTGAATGCCTAGCTGATGTTAGGTTTTACTTAGCATTTTATTATTATTTTTTTAATTTTGAAAGTTGGTAGTTTCTAGTAAAGAAAATTTTTCTGTGGGCAGCTTTGCTCTGTGAAAACATTAAAACATGGAAGTTACAAGCACTCTGGTTTTTTCATGACATGTCTGTGTATGTCTCTCTCTCTTTTTTTTTTTTTTTTTTTTTTTTGAGACAGTTTCACTCTCTTGCCTGGGGCGAGTGCCGTGGCATCAGCCTAGCTCACAGCAACCTCAAACTCCCGGGCTCGAGCAATCCTACTGTCTCAGCCTCCCGAGTAGCTGGGACTACAGGCATGCGCCACCATGCCCGGCTAATTTTTTCTATATATATTTTTAGCTGTCCAATTAATTTCTTTCTATTTTTGGTAGAGATGGGG
>RJWJ010032922.1:0-18221 GCA_004363605.1 Indri indri
TTTCCTCCTATTCCTAGTTTTCTACACTTTTTAATCAGAAAAGTTATTGAATTTTACAAAATACTTTTTCTGTGTTAATTTAAATTATGTAACTTTTCTTCAGTAGCCTTCAATGAGATAAAATTGTTAACCAAAGTTTTTGTGATAACTTTTCCCGTGATGAGCTACCCTTGTATTCCTAGGTTACAGCTACTTAATTATGACATGTTTTTTAACTTATTTCATTCACTTAGTTGAGATTTAGATTATTTCCTTCTACATTGATACACTTATCAGTTGGAGTACTATTTTTTAACATTTATTGTGCTTATCTAACTTTTGAATTACAGATTACATTAGACTCATAAAGTGAGTTGGGCAATTTTCTCTTTTTCTATCTTATGGAACCATTTATAAAGATTACCAGTAAACTTTTCCTTGGAAGTTTTGCAAAATTCATCTGTAACACATCAGGCTAAGGACTTTGAGGAAGGGGAGACTTTGAATACGACTTTAATTTTCTTGGTCATTATTGATTTATGTAACTTTTCTAATGTCTTCATGAATAAGCTTTGGTGTTTAGTCTTCCAAAACTTTGCATTCGGTTTTTCAAATTAATTAAAATATACTTTAAAATAATGTAAATGTTCCAGTAATAGGGAGGTGTTGGTCCTTTTGGCTGTGTTCACACCACTGTGTGCTTATTTGAATAGGCCAGCGTTCTTCCAGGTTGAAAATAGAAAATTGTACTGTTTGACAATGTTTATTTACATCCCTAGAATTATGTACAACTAATAACATTTCCAGCAGAGTGTGTGCCCATGTCTTCCCTTAAAAGTCTGTATTGTGAAGTATCACAAGAATGGAAAAACAAGCACCATGTGTACTCACTATCAAATTGGTATTAACTGACTTAACTGACCAACTACATGTAGTAGTAACATTCATTGAGTGTCAGGCAGATGGGAGCAGAGAGGAGGGGATGAGTATATTCACACCTAATGGGTGTGGTGTGCACCATCTGGGGGACGGACACACTTGAAGTTCTGATGGCGGGGGAGGCAATATACGTAACATAAACATTTGTACCCTCGTAATACGCTGAAATAAAAATAAAGTCTGTTGTTGTTGTTGTTGTTGTTTTGTGAGACAGAGTCTCACTCTGTTGCCCAGGCTAGAGTGCCATGGTGTCAGCCTAGCTCACAGCAACCTCAAACTCCTGGGCTCAAGCGACCCTCCTGTCTCAGCCTCCCGAGTAGCTGGGACTACAGGCGTGTGCCACTATGCCCGGCTAATTTTTTCTATATATTTTTAGTTGTCCAGTTAATTTCTTTCTATTTTTAGTAGAGACAGGGTCTCACTCTTGCTCAGGCTGGTCTTGAACTCCTGACCTTGAGCGATCCTCTCGCCTCGGCCTCCCAAAGTGCTAGGATTACAGGTGTGAGCCACCACGCCTGGACAAGTCTGTATTGTTTTAATACAAAGTTCAAGAACCTATGGCTGTCCTAGGTTTTCTCTACAATAAAGTGTAGGTAGATTCTTCGCACTCTTCTTTGTTGCCTTGGTGCTGCCTGTCACCAACAGCTGGTACTAAGACTCACCCCTTCCCAGTCAGAGCCCAGTATATTGCTCAAATAACAATGTTGATACATGGATTACAATTGGACATGTTATCTCCTCTATATTACGGTAAGTCAAAGATTAACCAGGGAGAACAGTTACTACAACTTCCAGATAACAGTCATATCTTCCTGGTATACCTCTATTTTTAGAAGTAACAAGCTAAAATAATAATGGCTACCATTCATTGAGTGTCTACTGTAAGCCTGACATAAAATATGCTACGTAGAAGCTTTATCGAAGCCACAAAAGGAAAAATCTTAGGAACTTTGCTTCACTGACGAGGAAAATAAGGCTCACGTGGGTTAAACGAGTTGCCCGAGGTCGCCGGAGAGGAGGTTACGAGCAAGGATTCCAATCCAGATCCACCTGGTTCTTAACTGTCCACCGAAAGCTTAAATTCTTTCAGTAAAGAAGCTTCTAAGGAATGACCTAAGTTCAAATTGTTTCTGCCGAACGAGGTATACCTACAAAACTTCAGCTCCTACTTAATATTTTAAGTGCTAGATAGCTCTCAAGGTGCATTCTTCGCTGACTCCTGCCTGCCGAAAGCAGCCGTGTGGAATCCCACGCTGAGAAGGGCCGTGCAGCCACATCTGGGCTGCTGAGAACGACTGCAGCGTTCGGATGCGAATGCTGCTGGTACTCATCAGAGTTCTCCGGAGAAACAGAGCCGGTGCATGCTGGAGATACGTGTGCACGCAGGGGATGAGATTAAGGAACTGGCTCTCGTGACTGCGGGGGCCGGCAACTTTCAGGGCAGGCCAGCGGGCTGGGAATTCTGGCAGGTGCTGATGCTGCAGTCTTGAGTTCCGGGGCAGCCTGGAAGCAGAACCCCTTCCTCCCCAGAGAACCTCTGTCATTTTTCCTGAGGTTTCAACTGACTGGATGAGGCCTACCCACGTTACGAAGGGTAATCTGCTTCACTCAGAATCTACTGAGTGAAATCTAAAAACATACATTGACAGCAACCTCGAGACCCGTGTTTGACCAATCAGCTGGGCACCACAACCTAGCCATGGTGACACATACCGCACGTTCGCACTGGCAACACCAGGAAGACAATATTCTGTAACAGCAGGTCTCCAACTTTAGCATGTATGGGACCCCTCCATGCTTGTTAAAGGCCCCCATCGAAAGCTTGTTAAAGTACAGTTTGCTGGGCCCCACGCCCAGGGCCGTGCGTTCACCTGACGCTGATGGCGTTGCACCAGGGATGCACTTTGAGAACCCTGCTGCACAGCGACATCCCTGCTTAGCTCTCACCGATGACACTGAGCATCACAAACAATCATCACAGATATGTATGTCTCTGGGATCTATATTCTCTATATAATGAATCAATCTGAAAATGTTTTCCACATCTAAGTTTTCAATAAGAAGGACTTTCTTTTAACCCAGAAAAATGTGCACCCAGCCCTAAGCCCCTTATAAGATTACATTAAAAAGTTGTAACCACTTACCTTTAATTAATATTCCAAAGCAACAGAGACATGTCACTCTAATCTGCCAGGATGTGGCTGAAGGGCAGTAAAGGGAGCTTGGCGTTAGGCCACCTGGGTTGGGCAAGGTCACAGTTCTCAGGGTTTGTGCAATTGATCAGAGCCAGATCACCCAATTCCCGGTACTTCCTTCCCTCAGGCCTCTGTGTTCACAGTCATAAAATGGGAGCATTGACTCAGGTTCTTTCCACACTCTTTTACATATCTCGATTTGTTCAGCACAGAACACTCAGACAACTAGTGCTGTGGGAGAGGAAATGCTCTGCTCTGTAAGGTGGGACACTCCCGTGGGTGAAGGAGTCCCGGCTGGAGGACGCTTGGTGGAAATTTCATAGGGAGGATTCAGAGAGCAGATAGGGCGTGTCCGATCCTCTCACACTGTGCTGTGAAGTTCTATGAGTCCCTGAATCACAGCCCAAATCCCTGGACCAAAGCTTAACGGGAAGAAACATGCCTTAAAGAAATAAAGGAAGGTGCCACGGTTATTATAATTATTATGGACATCTGTTGTAAAAATGACTCATTGTGCTCAGACATCTTAATTGCAGAAATCCCAAACCATGTGGTGAAAGCCATTTTTCAGTGCTTCCGAAAGTAAATAAGGAAATAAATAAATAAATAGAGGGTCTCGCCACCTTTAGCGAAACTGTTCCAACTTGAATTAATCTGGAACTGAATGTCACGTTGACTCCTGCCAAGGTTTGGCAGGGCCCCAGGCAGGGATGGTTTGCATTCCATGGAGAAAAGCGGCTTTGGGTGCTGGGGGACCAGCGGTCCCAATGCAGCCCCGACCACGGTAGCCGTGTGGGTGTGTTCCCCTGGGTGGGCTCAGGCAGCACCCGTGAGATGAGGGCCACCCAATCGAGTCCCAAGGCTGAGACTCTGCTCCTGGTCTGGAGCTCAAATTGCCCATCGGCACCTTCACCTCCTCAACAGTAAATGAGGCTGAAATTCCTGTCCCTGCAAACCCCACAGGGGACCCATCACCGAGGGCTGTATGGTGCAACTTCTCCCACTGTTCAATACCTACGGCGCATGCCGTCCAAAGAAAAATTTAGACCCAACTTGAATGGGTTTTATAGTATATGTCACAAACACAAAAGTACGGCATAGATTATTCACAACCTTCCCCTCCCACACCTGCAGTGCAAGCCCGATTCTGAGTTGTTCGTGATGTTCTAGGAAGCCAAGGACGCTCGCGCTGGGCTCTGGCATTACTTGAGGGGACCCAAAGGAGAGTCACAAGAGGTGGGAAGTGCTTGTGGATGCAGGGCTCTCCAGAGCTTTTAGGGGGACCAGAAGAGGGGCTGTGGCCCTTGGAAGAGGTGCAGGAGAAAGCTGTGTTGACAAGGACTGCAAAGAACAGGTGAAAGTATTTTCTGAGATCTGTTGTGTGTTGCATCCCCACATGCTAGCCCCCTGAAAGACTTAATCCAGTCTTACATTATCCTTGAGACACTTTTGAAGTTGAAATTACATTTCTCTTGATGCATCAGAGAGCCAAGACTAGACCTTAAGGCCAAGGCAGGAGGCCTAGATAATTTTTGGTTGCATATACTTAAATTAAGAATCAGCATATTTTAGGACGAAAGCTAGGAGATTTATACACACACGCACATACAGTAATCATGATAAAAACAATTCTGAACATTTCTACATATTCTATCATTTCCAAAATGGTTTTGCATGTTCAATACAATTTCATTCTACGTTAAGCAAAGCAGAGACTCTGCTCCCTGCTCAGAGCTGGTTACTGAATGCAGAGGGTCACCTTTCCTAAGCACAGTAACCCTAAGAATTCCATGTCCAATTAGAGCAGAATAAAGAACGTTGTGAGATGTTTTATTAATTGGAAAAAGCCAGCATCGGATGAGCTGCACCTTCATGACTGGGTGAGTGAGTTGGAGCGGTGGGCGGCTTGGGAGACAAGGCCCGTCGCGTGCCTGTTCCTGCTCCGGGCTCTGTAACGGGCTCTCGCCAGCACTTCCCGCCCCACTACCCTGTGAATGAAGTTCCTGTCCTTACCTTCCCACACACGTGTATGTCTGACGCGTCTACACATCGGCTCTTGGCATCACCCCACCCACACCAGCGCAGTTTGTGTACACGTCACCCTTCTGTTTCTCACTGTGCCACGCAGGAGCACCACGCAGGGCTGTGGTTGTGAAGGCCGTGTGGTTACAACAGGGGTCAGGAAGCAGGTGGAAGCAGTGGGCGGTGGGCCACGACCCAGCAGGGCAGAGGAACCTAAAAGCCTACCAGTGCTAACATGGTCTATCCTCCTGGCCAGGGTGGTGCCTGAAAGATGCCCACCGTGGGGCCACTTCTGGCCACTCGCCTTAAGGGAAATAGATTGTGAAACTAGAACAAGAGAATCAGTGGGCAGGACTGTGGATGAAACATAATGAGAATAAAAACACAAACGACGGCCTCCCAGGTACACGGAGCCCCTGCTACAATGTGGCAGGTAGAACAAGCCACCTACTGGGCTCCTCAGGTCTGCCGAGGGGGCTGTTTCCTTCTGCGTCCTCTGTGTCCCCCACCCCAGGGCAGCACCCTGTCCGAGAGCTCAGCGCCTCAGCTTCACCCACGGCGCAGTCCCCAGCCCAGGGGAAAGACTTCTGTTCCAGTCGCCCCCGTGGCTGGCAGGTGTGTGACTCCCGGCTGCAGTCCCGAGAGTGTCAGCAGCGCTGCGTGGAGCGGGGACCGCGAGAGAAACGCTCCGCACCAGCATCGCAGCCGCCAGGGCCCGCTTCCTTTCTGCATTCAAAGGCAGGTGGGAAGTTTGCATGTCCCAGGCTCCTTCCAGCAGGAAGGGAAGCTAGCAATTCTCTTATTAATCAAAGCAGTGGTGGAATCAGAGCATCCGAGAGCTGACTTTCATTTGTGAGAGACCAGATTATCTTATCTGACCAAACCAGATAACTTTCAAATATTTACTCATTTGTGGGCTGGGCCAAGAGCCAGAAAATATCAAAACCAAAACTCAGATTCATCAGAACTTGGCATTTTCAGTTGATCTAACGGCTCATTTGTATTGGGTCGACTGACTCCATGGCTCCCATATTAGGAGATGAGGGGAGGACTCCAAGGTATGTGGTTCCAGACCCCAGTGCCTTACCTTTCAGAACGTTCCCAGATGTCCAGGTGGCACGTTGAAGGTGTGGCAAATGGAGGCAGGCCTGGAAAGGAGATTGAGACGGGTGCTACAAAGCCAAAATTAGACGCCACTTGGCACAGTTTGTGTTAATAGCACTGGCAGAAAGCAAAACCACCCTGTGACTGTGCTTCTCGGCAGGTCACGGACCCATTTCTGCAGGCCACGGAGCAACCAACAGCTGGGAAGGCGCGGGAGCCAGGGAGGGGCAGCCTGGGCACATGGGAAGGCCAGCCTGGAGGCAGAGGGAAGTGCCCCTTGCTGCCCACCCAGTGGCAGAGATGAGGTGTCCAAGGCACTCAAGCGGGATGTGTCACCTGACACAGAGGCCCCTCTACCCAGCACCTTGCCCATGGAGCTCCGAGCCGGGATTGGACCTGCCTCCCTCAGCCTCCCTGAGCTGCAGATCAGTGTTCAGAGAGGACGTGCACGTATAGTAACAGTCTGGAAGAAAGCGGAGTGTTGTGCAAGGGAAGGGAGCAGAACGTGCCGCCCCCAAATCCGCCTCTTTGGCGTGAGGATTTTGCTGAGCTGAAGGCAACTGAGAAGAAGCAGATGCAAGAAAAGCTCTGTCCTCCCTGCTTGCCTAGAAGCAGGACATACATTTCTCACAGTGTCCCTGCTCCCCGCTCTACCAGGAAGCACAGAGTTGATCACCAGAGACAGCCCTAGAGCCTGATCGGCCCCAGAGGGCACCAGAGGGATCCCACAGCAAATCCTGCTGAGGCCGGCCCTCACCTTCCACCAGCTCCCCATGGAGTGACCTGCCCAGCGTTGGCCTCCCCAGACACTCAAAGCCCTCTCCTCTATCTTGTCGCTTCCCTAAAAATGCACTGTTCTTTTGCCGAGGTGCTGCTTAAGCCCCAGTTCTAACCACCCCTTGGAGCCGCTCAGCCCTGGGTGTTCCTGTGGGTTTGCAGGTTGCAAAGTTAACAAACTCCTGGTTGTTTTTCTTTGTTACTCTAATTACAGCATCCCAATGAACCTAAGCTGCGTAGAGGGAAAGGATTTTTTCCTCCCCTGCAGAATCAGGCAGGCAGGCCCATGTTCCAATCCCAAGCGGACCGCCTGCTAGCTGCGCGGTGTTGGTGGAGCCTGTTTATGTCTCTGAGTCTGGCTGTCCCCATCTGAGAGACGAAGGCAGTGAGGCCACCTGGAGCAGGCTGGCTCTCTGCAGGCTGAGCTGTTTGTCTCCTTTCCTGTCCCTGTGGCTCTCGCACCCCTGAGCCTGCCCCAGGCCCTGCCACCCTGGGAGCCTCCGGGATGTTTCTGTGCCTCAGTCCTCCTGCTCCTTGCACCTGCTGTGTCTCTGGGTGGCTGTCCCGGGGCAATGGCTTCCTGTCTGCTCCTGAGCCCTCAAATACGCACGGAGAGCTCCCGAGGCTGCTCTGTCCACCTCCCACCCCCCACCCCCCACCTCGAACCTTCTGGTGCCTGCCCGAGTGTCCTGGGTTCCCGCCACCGCCTCGCATCTAAAATCTCCCCTTTCCTCCACTCTTCCCTCTTCTTCCCTCCCTCTGCCTTCCTTTCTTTCCTTCCTTTTTTATCTTCCTACTTTTTCTCCTCCCTCCCTCTCTCCCCCTTACTAGTGACTCACCAGTACCCCGGCCTTCCGGGCTGTGACGCCATCTTACTCCCAAAGACCCTGCCCATTGCCTCGCTCTCCGCTCCCAGATCCTTCGCTCTGGGTCCTGGGGAGTCGCGCCGTCGGGCAGGCTCCTCCTGCTCACCCTGGGCACTATCACGCAGTTGGCCACTCTATGGACACCTGACTTGAAACAGGGAAGCGGGGCAGGGGGTTCATCCTCTGCGGGAGCCCAGGCCTGGCCCGCCAGCGCCCCCAGTCCTGCAGGCACACTCACAACCCCCAGTGCACCCCCGTCTGCCTGGGTTACCATAATAGGTTCCTGTCACTTCCAACCGGAAAACTCTAAGTACGTGAGTGAGAGAGGGCAAGGCGCCCAGGACGGCATGGGGCAGACACCCCACAGCAGGGGGACGCTGTCCGAGACCGTGTCGCTGGTCACCATGAGAACGGTTAGTGCCTAGGCAGTGGCAAGTGTGAAGACAAGGGAGGGACCAAAGAGCCATGAAGAAGGCGAGGACACCAGAAACCAGAGGATACGCTCACAACAGGCTCCCAGCTGGGTGCTGGAGCAAAGTGGGGTCTAGCAAGGCGAACAGGTGGCGAGGCCGAGAGAGGGAGTGATCCTCTTCAGGCACAGGAGGACTGACGCACCTGTGCACTGCCCGGGTGAGGACATCCAGGACGCAAGGGGTTGTGCAGCTCTGAAAACTACCCCAACTGTACCCCAAGTACAGATCATGTCCCAAAGATGTTAAGGAGATGTCCTGGCCGGTCTCCTAGTGACGGGTGGGTGTCCAAGGGGGAGCTTCAGGGAAGAGGATCATTGAGTGAGACTGAGATGGGCAGAACCTGGAGCAGGCGGAAGGCCCCGCTCACGTGTCCTGAGAGGTCAGCCTGCCCATCTGTGGGATGGGGAGAGGGCAGCCCTCACAGCTCCCCCGGGGCAATGGTGGCCAGGACAGGCTCCAAGACCATGGTACTGAGGGCAAGGCAGGTCACGGGAGAGAAGGGACGACGTCAGACCAGGGTTGGGGCTCCCGGGATGAAGAGGAGGAAAGTGAGTTTCCTCCAGACAGGGCGTTGTCATTTCATCTCATTCGGTGTAACCAGCCTTGGGAAACCAGAGGGTGGCGTTCCGAAACCTGGGACACACTTCTTTCTCTTCTTAGTCACACACGAAAGCTTCGCCACATGCTTGCTCTGGCCTCGAGTCCCCATGGGCCCCTGTTTTCCTCTCCAGAAATGCAGATTTAAATCCCGGCTGAGGAAAGTCTTGTTAAAGGCAGGGGTGCTCTGGTCCCTGGGACTGGGGCTGGGACCTGGGAGGACACAGATCGCTGCAAGGGCCATGGACGGCCCAGGGATGTTCCCCTCCAAGGCTGGCAAGCTGAGGCCGAGAGACTTTCTGTGTCTGGGTGACGACACCGCTCCCAGGTCCAAGTGTGGCCAAGGGAGTCTGTGGAGGGCACAGAACATGCAATAAAACAGCGTCACCTGTTCCTTCAGCCACTGGAAACCAGTGCCATTGGCCAGACCAAGACGAAGCTGCCAACGTCCCAGGTGCACAGAAAGCCATCCCCCCACAATGGCAGCACTTGGCGTGTGGCGTCCCCTTGTCAGAGTTCCAGCAAAGGCCAGAGGGAATGGAAGTGCCTAAGTCAGAGCCAGCCTTTGCACCCCCGACAAGGGCAAAGGGGAAGTGGTCTTCAGGTGATCAGGGAGGAGCCTGAACTGCAGCTGCCAACAAGTTCTGCAATACTGAGGCTGGAAAAGACCCACATCAGCCTACCGTCTAGACAGCGAGGACAAGCCAGATCGCCTGGACCAGGGGAGGCAGGGCTCGCCACGTGGGTGCCCAACTGCAGAGCCGCGGCTCCCACACAGACCCACCCGGCCCGTCTTCCACCTTGGAGAACTTACTTCCCCGCACGTGGCTCCATCTCCTTCTTCCTCAGGGCCGCGGGTGTGGCAAAGCACTGACAAAGTGCTGCACAGGCTCGGTGCTCAGCAAATGCGGCTTTCATTTTCCTAAGCCATTGCCTCTCTCTTCCTTTCCTTTTTCTAGAGGCTTCTCCACAGACTTCAACTGTTAATCATACAGCAGCAAACGCCCAGAGAGACGCGTTCTCCCCGCCCCCTGCCGGGGGGAGAGACAGGTGATGTGGACAGGTGAGTGGAGACACAGGTGACGTGTGGATGCCCCTCTTGCAAAATCTGGGAACCGAATGGCCCACATTGCAGGGTTTCTGCAGGAGGTGTTCCTGTTCCTGTGTAGCCTCAATGCCCTGGGAGTCCCCCGCTGCTCTCCTGGGCAGGTGACAGGAAGAGCTGCTGGAGCAGCTTAGTGCTCTGGCCTGGACGTCCTCGTGACAGGGTCCGCTTCAGCCCCTGAGCTGCGCCGGACTCCAGGCTCCACGAGGACGTGAGTGGGAGAGGATGTCCTGCATATTCTGCAGAAACATCACTTCTGGAAAAATTCGGACTCGCAAACAGTCCAAATAAAGATAATGAATGTGTTTATTATGTACAAATAATAATGAGAGACAAAATTGTAAATGTCCTTCTTTTCCTGTGGTTAGTGTTTTAAAATGCACAAAACATAATAAAACTCATAAAAGGTCCCTAAGTCTCACCCATTGCATTTAGTCGCACTCATTGCTGACATTCACACATGCATTAAAGCCTTCCCACAAGCCTTCTCCCTGGCACGCCCCTGGGCTCGCAGTTGCCAATTTATGTTTTCTGCACCTGCCCCCCAGCCCGCCTCGGCTCTGGGACGCATTCTGGAATTCGGTCTTTTTAAGGGTCTGTCTTGAGAAGATTGATAAATAGCGTCTGGCAAATCCAAGGCGACGTCCCGCTCACATCCTGAGACTGCTGTTCTAGCACGAGCATCAGCACATTTTACAGGGCTCGGAGGAGGCCTCCCTCAGTCCCATCATTTAAAGGACGGCTCAGCATTTTGTGCCCACAAAAACCACGGGCAGAGGCAGGCAGTCGCTAAGAGCCAGCCTCCGTGTGTGGCTTTTCCTGACACAAGTCACCCTTCCGACACCAGGTCTCTGATTCTCTGACCCCAACTCGGTGTCCAACAATTGGATTCCATACTGGCACTGCCCAGGGTTAGCTCGGACCCACCGGTCTGGGGCTCAGTCCCATGGGACTGCCCCTACTTCAGACGTCCCCACATGGAGTCCCCAGGCTACTCGCACTTCTGCCCGGCCAGCTATAAATTCAGGGGTTCCCACATCTCGCCCTCAGGCTCAATAACTCACTAAAGTGACTCACAAAACTCAGGGAACAGCTCTACTTAGTGATAGTTTATTACAAAGGACACAGTGAATGGCCAACTGGACGAGATGCAGAGGGCCTGGTACGAGGGGCAGTGGCCACACCAGGCTTCTGTGCCCTCTCCAGGCACATCACCCTCCCCGCACATCCACGTGTTCACCAACCAGAGCTCCGTCAGCCTCCTCGTCTCAGAGTTTTCATCGAAGCTTTGTTACGTAGGCACGACTGATCAAATCATAGGCCGCTGCCGACTGAGCTCAATCTCTAGTCCCTTCCCCTTTCCTGAAGGTCACAGGATGGGGCTGAAGGTTCCAACCCTATGCTCCTGTGGTTGGACCAGGCCCATCCTGAAGTATCTAGGGGCCTGCCAAGAGTCATCTCATTAGCATAAACTCAGGTGTAGTCAGAGGGGCTCATTATGAATCACAATAGACAACCCCATCGCTCAGGAAATAACAAGGGTTTTAGGGGCTCTGTGGTGGGAGCTAGGGACAAAGAACAGACGTCTATATTTTATTATACCACACGGGCAGAGCCAGCTTCACCTGGCACTTACTCTCTGTAAGCGTCAGTTTCCCGATTTGTAAAATAAACATCCCAAACCTACCCAGGAGGAAGGCTGTGTACCCAGAAGATCATGTGGAAGGCATGTGTACACTGCGGGTGCCAGACAAGTGTGAGCTAGAACCGGCGGTTGGACAGACGCTGTCCGGGGTGAGACTGCTGTGCACACCCACCAGCGCTGCTGGGATCGGAGCCAGCTGCAGCTGCCCTTCCCAGCCTCGGCGTGCAAGGGGCACCCACGCAGAGCGTCGCCGATGAGTGTCCACCAAGTTAAACGGACAGCGACGCTATGCCTCAGCAGTTCCACTTGCAGGTATTTACCCACCCAAGAAATAAAAACTTGTCTACGAAAGAGAATTATATTAAAAACACTTGGATGTTCATAGCAGTTTTCTTCATAATAGCCAAAAACTCTGGAAACAACCGGCGAATGGATAAAGAATTGTGGTATAATAAACAGTAATGAACTATTGACGTAAAAACCCAAATGGAGGAATCTTAACATTTTAAAAAGCCAGATACAAAAGATACGTATTTTATGATTCATTTATATTAAATCTGTAATTGTCAAAACAAATCTATAGAGACAGAAATCGGAACACGGTTGTTGGGTGGCCGATCGGGAAGAGGTGGCTGAAAGTGTCCTGCATGTTGCTTTCAGCGGTGTGGCACGGGTATAGGGGATGATCAAAATTCTCCAAACCGAAAGCTTAAATTGTTCATTTTAATGTGTCAAAAGACAAAATTACAACAAATTTAGAGATTTCAGTTGGCTTTATTTGCAGTTCTAGAATTGGGCGACCCTTCACTGCATGGAACAGAATAAGAGTTCCAACGCGCCTGGCAGAGGAGCTTGGCTCTACGGACAAACAGAGCCAAGAGGCGGAAACGGAATACAGAGCAGACTGTCGTTTCAAGTGCCTTTCCTCGTGAGGTGGGATAGGGAGCGAGAACAGCAGAAAGGTAACCTCTTGGTTCACATCAGGTTACTCCGTCGTGGGATTAAAGCAGAAGGAACTTTATAATCCTGCCCATGAAGACTAACGGGGCCTGGTTGGGAAGTCCGGCTGTCACCTCCTCACCTGATTTCTCAGGTGGCCAGATGACAACCAATGAGGGTTTGGTGAGACTGGCTGATTCCACCTGGTCTTTAGTCTGCTCTGCTGGGGCCCAGTGCAGGAGTTGAGTCCAAAACAATGGCCTCCTACAATTTTTGTTTGACAATTGTGTGTTGGATGTGCCTTGAGTTGAAGGACAAAAAATATAAAAGCCGTCTCAGTGAGGATCGAGTCTAAGAACTGCATGGAGCTCTGTCTCTGGGTGGGAAGGGGACACCCTGGGTGATGAAGGACAAAATGGGACCCATGATCCAATCCTACGGGCGACTTTGAAGCCCAGAGTTGAATCGGTTTCCAGTAACTTGCTGAGCAGGGTTTGGACGCCCGCTGGGCCACAGTCTAGCCCTGACTCTCCCTGGATCCTACAAAGGCGGCGTCTAAGCAACACCTTCTCTGGATCTCTGTGCAGTGCCAGCCTACCCCAGTTCTGAGTGTAAACCAGGAATTCCTCGAACACAACGAATCAAGTCATTCGCCTCATCTCTGTGCCCCCTCGCCCAGGAGGGGGAGGCAGACCAGAGGCGTTCTATAAATATGGAATTGTTCTAAATACAAGGTCCGTAGCTACAGATGACTCAAAAAACCCAATCTTATATGCCAGTATCCAGGTAGTCAACACACATCGACTACACTAACCACATAATTATACAATTTCTACACCCCAAAGGTGGTGACGGAGGGACAGATGTCCCCCTCCATGCCTCCCACCAAAGAGACAGCAAATGCAGACCGCTGACTCAGGAGTCCTGCTGTCAGGGGGGCGGGGAAGTGGGATGGCGGCTGCGGGGTGACGTTCTTGTTCTCCATCTTTCCCCACCCTCCTTCTCTTCTGCAAGAAATTCCAATAATATGTGCATTTTGTGAAATGGTCTATTAGGGAGAAAAAAAGCCATACGAAGTCTTTCTTTCTCATCCAACTAACTTCTGCTTTCGCCAACTTTGTTTTGCAATGAAGTATAGGCAGGAGATGGCAGGAGGTTTACAACTCCTGCTTCAGACCCACTGGCCCCCAGTTAGGCCCCCATTCAGCTGGCCTGACACGTCTCTTAGGTAGATTAGAGCTGACGGTATCTGCACAAATTTTAGTATCACCATGGAAACATCTTGCTTTGGTTTGAATGTGCCCCCTCCAAAATTCACTTGTTGGAAACTTACTCGCCAATCCAACAGTGCTGGGAAGTGGGGCCTTTAGGAGGGTGCTCAGGTCAGGAGGGCTCTGCTGCTGTAAAAGGATTTCTTTCTCTTCTGCTCTTCTGCCATGCAGGGACACAGCATTCAAGGTGCCACCTTGGAAGCAAAGAGATGGGGCCCTAACCTGCAGATGCCTTGATCTTATGCCCAGCCTCCAGAGCTGTGAGAAATAAGTCCCTGTTCTTTATAAATTACCCAGTCTGTGGCATTTGTCACAGCAGCAGAAATGGACTAAGACATCCACTTATCATGGGGTACCTATGTTGAACTTTGATTATCTGAGTTTAACCCCCTCACCACTTGCGGAGACCCCAAGGGGGCCACAGAAACACCCAGTGCTGGGCACTCCCCATGGCAACAGGAACAAGATCAGCAGGACACGCTGGTGCCACTTCACAGGAAACAGCTCCGGCCCCAGCCATGGACTCCTCCAATCAGCCCAGCAGGAAGGGAGGAGAAGGCGGGCTGAGCTTGTGGACCTGAGTAAGCATCCTGCGTATGTATCAGATTTATTACATGTGCGCAGCTCTCGAATGAGAGAAAGACCTTCTTTCAAAAGACAAGCAACTAAAGCTATTATTAGAATATTAAATAGAAATGAGATTGATTTTGTAAAAGACATTGTTACAAATCAATTCATGCAAGTTCTCTTAACAAATACTTATAGGATATCTGCTATAGATCAAGCATTGTGGTAGGCACCGGACAAAGGTGACTCGGTTGTATTAAACATTGTCCTGCCTCCTAGGAGCTCATAGAACAAGGAGCGGGGGACTCAGACCCATGAACAACTCAATCTGCTCGGCCCTGTGCTTAGCACCTTGTAAGTATCAGAAACATCAGTGGCCATGATGACGATGATGACGATGATGTTGTTTACAGTGAGATAAGGGCACCCATCAGGAGACAGATGAGATTCCTGGCAGCACAGAAGATAGAAGCTGAGCGACCACTTCTATACGGTGGTCAGGGAAGGGCTCGCAAGTGGGCAAACAAAGAGACAAGATGCAGAGGACCAGGAAAGTATCTGGGCCAACTGCAAGGGCCTATGAGGTCTCCCGGGGATTCCAAGGCCCTTCTGGAGGACCGCGGGATGGGCCAAGGACCCAGAATCAGGTCAGTTCACATTAACACTTGCACTGGCACCACCGCTATGAGTGATCCTCAAGAAAAGTGATGTGGTTGTTGCTTTCCCCCCAGCAAGGGCCCCTTCCCACGTCAACCCCATGTATTTGATGTGAATGTCAGAGATGAAGGTCAATTGATTGCAAAGAAAATTGCTTCTGCACTGTACAATGTCCATCATAAATCTTACCAATTCCTTGGACTTCTCATACTAGAAAACCACAGAACAATTTAAAATGGCGTTTTATCAGATTCCAGGGGCTTCCCGAAGCCATCTGCGCTCTGGTTTCCGTAAATGGAAGGACGCATGAATTACAAACTGAATGTTGAGTGTGTGGTGCTTTGTGTTTCATTTCCATGGACAGCTGCCTCCATCCTGACGTTTCGGGATGGTCTGTCCTTCGGTTCTCAGACTGTGGAATCCAAATTGGTCTGGATCCGAATCTGAGTGCAGCTTCCCTACGTGTGCTCAAGCCCCTCCTTGTGAGAAAAGGATGCAATCTCTATTCAGAGGGTCCTTATGCAGGCATTAAGGTCTCCAGGGCCTATTCTGACTGCAGAAACAAGCGTAGCTGTCCTCCAAGAGACTGACGTCCTAAGAGGATGGTGCGATGGGCTACAGTCCTCTCATTCCCTCTTCCCACTCTTCCACTCATTAATCTCCCTGGCCTTTTCCAACTTCCTGCATTCCCAGAAGACGATATACCCTGATGTGCACACTCAGAGCTTCTTTAGACTGGTTGGGATTTGTCTTTGTTTTTCGTACACTGTCGTCTTGCAAGAAGTCTAGAACCCCTAATTTCTTCTAGGGAGCAGTGAAGTAAAGTCAAAAGGCATGCATACAGTGCAGCGAAAGGGCTGTGAGACACAGAGCCCCGGCCACGGGCTGTCCAGGCCACCACGCTGGACGCAGAGTGGAGCTTCCGCCTTCCAGCTCTGCAAGAATTATGCTGCAGACGGAACTGGTGGTCAGGCAATGCAGAACCCCATGGAGGGCACACTCTGTGCACCCCGCAGAGGCCCAGAGCAGGGCTTACACCGGCTGTGGTAAATACATCACAAACACGGTTGGGAGTAGATTACCAAATTGAGAGCAACTGGGCCAGGGAGGACCCAGTCAGAGAAGGGAGCACGCCTGTGCAGATTCACCTGCTGCGGTGGGGACGGGGTCAAGGCGGACTGGGTTGGAGGTGGGAGGAGGTCTAGCCAAGAAAATGGGGTGACCCCAAGGGGGGACCGTTGCTCCAAGTGCAGCTATTCAGAGTCCATTTACCCTGGTGTGCAGCAGGAAGGGCCTTCGCGCATACGGGGTCCCCACTCGCCTACCAGGCAGCCCGCAGTGCTGGAGAGCACAGGGCGGGAGGAAGCAGATGACGCAGTGTTCGGCGCCTGCTGCGTGCTGGCTCCAGGGCCAGCCTCAGACGAAGAGTGCCATTTACTTCTTCACTCGGCGCAAATGCCTTCGCTACGCCAGGCCCTGGGAATACGGGGTGAGTGGCCGGCAAAGTCCCTGCCCCGAGAACGAGCAGCCGGGTGGACCATGCGTGTGCACGCATGTGTGTGTGTGTGTGTGTGTGTGTGAAGAAACAAGGGAGAGTGACAGACCCAAGGCAGGGTCCCTGTGCACTTGTTACTCATCTGTTAAATGGGACTGGCGACACCACCAGCCCTGCCCACCTGACAGGACCAGGGGACGGCAGGGAGGACCTGATGGAGCTCACAGCCAGGCAGGGTGAACGAGCGGAAGTCAACTGCTGGGGCCTCGGCGCTCTTTCTTTATTATGATAAAACGTACATAATTACAATTTACCATTTCGACCATGTTTAGTGGCGTTGGGTACGCCCACAGCGCTGTGCGGCCGCTCCGCCATCTCCCTCCAGGTGCCTTCGTCTTCCTGAGCGCCCTGTCCCCGGTAAACGATGGGAGAAGCGCCGCGTTCTCCCCGCCCCAGTTCCCAGTGAGCGCGGTTTCGCTGCTGTCTCTGTGCGTCTGCCTGTCCAGGCTGCCATCCCTGTGTGACGGTGCCGTGTCTGTCCTTGTGCGTCTGACTCATCTCACTGAGCTTCACTGAGAAGAGGAATTGCCAGGTCACAGGGTAATTCTTGTGGTCAACTGCTTTAAATTTTATTTAATTTTTCAGGATACATAGTTGTACATATTTACGGGGCACATGTGTGCATGCGACGTGTAGTGACCAAATCTGGATGGTTGGGATATCCATCGCCTCAAACATGGATCATTTCTTTGTGTTGGGAATGTTCCAGATCTTCTTTTCGAGCTATTTTGAAATATGCAGTAAATTACTGTTAACTCCCATCACCCTACTGTGCTGCTGAGCACCAGAATTTATTCCTGCTGTCACACTGTATTCTCGCGCCCATTAACAGCCCGCCTCGCCCCCACCCACCGCGCTTCCCTGCTTCTACCATTCTGTTTTTTACCTTCGTTAGACGAATTGCTCCAGCTCCCGCGTGTGAGCGAGAGCGTGGGCTGTCTGTCTGTCTGTGCCCCGCTTATTTCAGTCATCAGTTTAGCTTCTTGAGGAACGGCCACTCTGTTGTCCACTGTGACTGCCCCGTTTCCCGTTCCCGCCGGCAGCACTCAGGGCTCGGATTCCTCACTTCTCCGGTGACTGCCTTCCCGTTGGGCGTGGAGTGCCTCTCCTCCCCTCCACGTGATCACAGTGAAATGCTGTCAGCCTGCATCCTGCCTATGTGTCCACCTTATGCCCTCATCGCCTTCTGCGTTTCTCATTTACAGCGCACCATTTCTGCACTGCGGACCGGCTCATGCAGCAACTTAAGGCATCGCCAAAGTAAACTCACAAATTTGTAACTGTCTCTCTGACTCTTTCCGTAGAAACAGAGGTGATGGAGCCATCAGCCTGTCCGGAGAGCTTGGCGATGTCGCCATCAGACCTAGGGAGGCCAAGAGTCAGCCTCAACACTATCCCATCGCCAATGTCCCCTACCCCAGCCTGCCACGCTTGTGCGCCCCAGAAGAGAAGGCACAAACCAGGAGGGAGCCAGGGAGGACAGCAAGGCCAAGGGCAGTCACCCAGGCTGTGCAGTCACACTAACCAGCC